>JBBPFP010961717.1:0-14509 GCA_037974795.1 Kaempferia galanga | reverse complement strand
CCAAGTTCACGGCTGGACTAAGCTGGCGACCTAAAGCTCAAGGCTATCTAAACTAGAGACCGTGAGTTGGCAGCCTACCAAGCTAGCGGTCGTGAGCTGGCGGCTGGTAGCTTGTAGCTTGGCTGGTCGTGAGCTCACGAGCGACCAAGGAAGGAGAGACGACAGTTGCACACAAGAATAGGCCTGGAGTTTACCCCAATAGGTCGCAGGGTCGAAGGTCACCAGTTGCACACAAGAATAAAATCTTGGTCTGCTGGCCTAAAATTCCTGAGACTCCAGTCCACTTACCCGCCCAGCTTAACCGTGGTTTACTCCCTCTGAAATCCCGTGGGGCCGGACTCAGGGGCTGTTGGGGTGACGGTTCCACCTTTTTTTTACCCTAATTTTTCTTTTACTTGCACTTCAATATCGTTGATATTTTATTCCTCTCGTTCTAGTAAACAAACCTAAGTAGTTGGGATATCCACGTTGTTAGGAACCAAAGTCGAGTGTTGGTTTGTTAGTCGAGCATTCGAATATCAATTTTTTTTATTTTATAAAAAAATCCAAAATAAAATCACGAACTATATTTTACACAAATTCAATAAAAAAAAAGTAAAATTTAAAAAAAAACATTTATCATATAGTTTGATTTAGAAAACATCTCTTGCGGGAAAGGATCCACACTCGCACAAGCGCATGTGACGCGTGGGGGCAGTTGCCCACCCACATATTTAGGTATATTTGTGTTGAGAGTAAAGAAGAACCTTTAATATCTTCCTCTCTTGAATGAGAACTTTGACCTTAAACGCAGAGAGCTAAGCTGTAAGGACAATGCTTCCAATTATTTCATTTCATTTCATTACGCACCCATAGCTGGATGAAAGACTTTCAGTTAGTTTAAGTAGCCATCAAATTAGGAACTTAAATAGAAGGGACCACAATTATAGAAATAGTAAAAAAAATTCTCATTTCTTCTTCCTCTCCTCTACTTCATTTTTTCAATAAAAAGTAGGTCACAGTTGATCGAATCGAATATATCTAATGTACAAGACAAGCAAATATTCGTAGATATTTAACTTAAAACCAACGTCTTTATTTTGTTTTCACTTCCGAATGTTATGCAAAAATTAGTATAAATTCAACTATCATCTAGTCCAAACATGGAAGAAAAACTACATGGGAAAGAGAAGCTCAATTCGATCGGATGTCTCTCAATTAAGAGTAGACGGTTTTCTCTCCCGATTAGCCGATTGAATTGGCGATCTGGTTCGGAAGGCTGTGGATCTGATGGAAATAAAGATCAAAGTGTGGGATCTAGACGAAGAGAAGAGAAGAGAAGAGAAGAGAGCCGATGGACCCCTACAGCCAGCTCACACCAGCACATTCGTCATTGGTCGTGCTAGATCAAAAACCCGGCCTCACCTTCCTTTTATTATCACCAAACATGTGCCATGAGTTAGAAAAGGTTTAATAAGAACAAAGGAAGAAAAACATTTCAATTTACCCCACTTAATTTTCTAAAAAGTTCGTTTTACTACTCAAAGTTTGTGAAATTGCACTTGACGCCCGTAAGTTTATCAAATACGAAGAGGCGAAACGTAAATCTTTGAAGTTCAAAAACTGAGGGGGCTAAAATGGGAATTTACTGTTTTTTTTTTTGGTCCCAAGAATTTCACAATTATAATACTGTTAACTTCAGCAAGGGAGATGCCATGTCCCTGATCAAGATCAATGCGCTTGCAGCTTACTTTCGCAACGTAATTCTCTCTCTCTTTTTGACAGACATCTGTCTCCTGATTGATTGGCTGCTCTTTTTCCTCCGTAATTTCATCAACCATGGCAGAGAATTGATCTACTACCAGAGTCGGGGGAGAAGCGGCGGCGGCGGCAGAATAAGAAGAAGAAGAAGAAGAAGAAGAAGCAGAAGACGAGGAGGGACATTTTGGGAAAGAGTGGCGCTGAAGGTTTCGCCCCACTTGAATTCCAACCACTGCCGCTTGCGCTCACCAATCTCCACCTCACACCGCTGCTACGGCTGCCGCCGCAGCCAGCATCCGCCACTGCTGCGCGGACTAGTGTCGCTGCTCTCCTGCAGTTGCAAACACTCAATTTTGGCTTTGCAGTGAATCTCAAGGAAGTATGATGGCGGTTGTTGCTGCTGCTGTTGCTGTTGCAGTCGTTGGTGCTACCAAATCCTCCTCCTGACCGGCCCTCCCCATTTCATTCCGTCCCGCTCTCTGTTCTCCAACAAATCATTCCATCTCTCTCTTTCCCTACAGTGTGCGCGCGCAGCGCGACCAAAGTTGGCTTTTTTCTTGGGTTTCGACTCCTTGCTTTTGCGTTATATCTGGAAAATTTCACAGCGGAGTGGATCTGGTGGTCGTGTTTAGCGCCGTCGCATGGTCTTGGCCGCGTGATTAGGGTTCTCTTCGAGGAAGATGGCGGTGGAGAGCGGGGAGGATTGCTGCGTGAAGGTGGCGGTGCACGTAAGACCGCTCATCGGCGACGAGCGCCAGCAGGGGTGCAAGGATTGCGTCACCGTCGTCCCCGGGAAACCACAGGTTCCTTTTCCGTCTTCTCATCTCTCCATTGTTCATCTTTTTTTTTTTCCTTTGAAAAAGAAAAAGAAGTAAATGATCGAACTTTTTCTCCTTTGAGTGAATAATGTAAATCTGGATGAACAATCCGCCGAAGAAAAAGAAAAAGAAACGATGAATTTTCTTTGTTCTACTTTAGTTTCTCACTGATGTTTTTGGTTCTTGAGATCTAATTCGTTCCTGTGTTTGATAAATGCCCACTTAATCAACTTTTTCCTCTTTTTTTTTTTTGCCTGTTATGGAGGAGGATCAAGGGTAATGCCTGCTAGTTGCAAGCAAATATTTTATGGGTCTTTCTTTGAAATCCCCTTGTGTTATCTCTTTGCTTTTTCTGAGTAACTGTAGAACTGTTTTCCTTTTCAAAGCGATTATGAGAACGCATTATGAGCACCGGATTATTCTCAAATCTTGTTCTGATCAGTAATCGCACGTCAATTATCATTCCCAATTTGTTGAAGATAACCACGTTCTTTTCCTCTTTGAATACTTAAAAAAGGTCCACTCACTTAAATCTCTTTTCTGTTGATACCTATGAGTTCCGGTTACATTTTTATCTTGCTTACAGATTCCAAAGTTTGCTTGATGATCTTCTCTTCCTTCTGGAAATGGTTGAATAAGTTGATCAAGGTTCCATTTTTTTTCCCATCCAGTAAGGCTCGTAGCAGACTGTGATAGAGAGAAATTTCTCTCTCTGTTCACCTTCATGTCAGTATTTTTAATTTCTACCCTTAACTGGTCCAGTTGTGATGGACAAAACTGCAACTCCATAATTGTAATTTATCTAATTGTGGAAACTCAAAAAAAAAAAAAATAATAATAATAATGACAGTCCACAGGAATTAGATCGGAATATGGAGAACTTGTTCACTATGGTTATCTTTTATGACACTGCCAAATCTGTTACATGAATTTCACATGCCATTTTCTTATCAATGTTAGGATTTCCTGAAAGTAGTTTCAGATTTCCAGAAATTTCTTGAATTTCCAAATCACAGATAGTGACGGAAGATTTCTGACATGCAGGTGCAAATTGGCACCCATTCGTTTACTTTTGATCATATATATGGGAGTACTGGTACTCCATCTTCCGCCATGTTTGAGGAGTGTGTTGCTCCACTTGTGGATGGCTTATTCCAAGGATACAATGCAACTGTTCTCGCATATGGTCAAGTTAAGTATCAGAATATTTAGTAGTACAGATGGGTAAAATCTTTGTGCAATGTAGCCTGAAATACTTACAGCATTGACAACTTGATTCGCTACAGACAGGGTCAGGAAAAACATACACTATGGGAACTGCATGTAAGGATGCTTCTCAAACAGGTCTTATCCCTCAAGTTATGAATTCTTTATTTAGAAAAATTGAGACTTTGAAGAATCAAGCAGAATTTCAGCTGCATGTCTCATTCATTGAGGTACAAGAAATTTTAGTTTGCTATGCCTTTGTTCCCTTATTCTCAGATAATTCCTCTTTTAATAGAGACTGTGCATCATATATTCATATTTGTTGCCGTTGTATATGCCTGTTTTGCCTGAAATTTTACATCGATTGTGTTCTTGAAATCTCTTCTTCCTTGAACAACACCACATATAAAGATATACAATCAATAAAATTGACTAGTTATTCTCTCTTGGAAAGAATTCCTCACCTGACCATATTACATCTTTACCTACTAGGCCATTTTTACATATTTATTGCCTATACTCGGTGACAACAGGCAATAATACATTTCTGATGTGTATTGTGAGCAGTTTCTTTGCTAGATAACATTCATTATCTTTTGTAAATTTGTATGATAATCTTAGTGCATTTGCGATTGAATTATTTGTCTATACAATTATTTCTTTTCCAAACACTGTTCTTTGTCATCTCATACTGAGAATTTGTTTTTTTTGGAACATGGAGATATTGAAAGAAGAAGTGAGAGATCTTCTAGATGATTCATCTGTCAGCAAAGTTGAGGCTGTGAATGGACATGCTGGGAAGTTGACAATACCTGGAAAGCCCCCAGTGCAGATACGGGAGGCATCAAATGGGGCAATAACACTGGCTGGATCAACTGAGACTTTTGTGAGCACTCAAAAGGAGATGGCTGCATGCCTAGAACATGGTTCACTGAATCGAGCAACTGGAAGTACAAATATGAACAATCAGTCAAGGTTAAGATGATAGATTGGCAATCCATCTCCATCTTTTATCTTCTCAAAAAGAATACTAGAATTGCACTTACTTGAATTTTCTTCTGTTGTATTAGAGTATTCCTATTTTTCTAGTATCTACCTTACAAGCTACAGAAATTGGTTCGCTGCTGCTCTTTGTTTGTTTATTCTCTAAAGCCATGCATGGTTTGCTCTATGTTTGAGGTTAACAGACAGGTAATTCTTGATTAGTAAGCATTCTGACTCGGTCCTGCAGGAAGAATAGTACTTGGCCTATTAGTCATGCTAAATAGTTGCTTTCACAATCAAGTCTTCTACATGAAGCACACTTTAAAGAGAAAATGGATAGCATATAGCTATACATCTTTCTTGATGGTTACTCAGTGCAACTGACTAGCTCAGAACTCGTCCACTAGTTGTGCACATAGTTTAGCTATCATTTTGCAAAAGGCAATTGCTCTTACCTTCACAGTATAAATTTTGGTTGGTGTCATATTATCTTATTGTATCCTTATACAATAACTAATTTCTCAACTGCTGAAATCATTGGGACCTTGAACTGTATACTTAGTTATGTTTTTTTTTTTTGAAAAGGAATTTGAGTGACAATGCGTCACTGCATTTTATTGAGGTTCTAAATGTGATAGAAGATATGCTGAGCCTGCAACTACATATGCAATTAATGTCAGCCAAGCTCATTAGACAATGCTCGGATATAAAGCTCACAGTATATGAAATCAATCATTATCTAAATACTAAATGGAATCCTTTCCCTTTGAACTGTATAATTAAGTTGTTTTCCTCCATTGAACTTCCCTATACATGTCTGACAATCAACTTTTTCGTGTATGCTTCATGAACTATCTAGATGTAATATCATATACAATCTGACTTGTATTATGAACCTGTCATTTTTCCAGTGGTGTTGCTTTTCAATGATTTAATATAGCCTTGTGCATGAACCGGAATGAAAACAATCCATTAGAGTAATAAATATCTAAAGGATGTTTTCTAAAACTGGCAAAAAATTATCATCAACAGACAAGTACAGAGTGTGAAATTTGATTTATTTAAATTTACTGGCTTAAAATTACAGATGTGAACTTTTTTTCTTCTTTGTTGATCAATAAAGTAGCACAATTATTTTTTTGTTGCAACATGGATCTATGCCATTATACTTAGTTTGTTATTCTTATTGTGTGGAATAGTCGTTCGCATGCCATCTTCACAATCACATTGGAGCAAATGCGCAAAATTGGTGCTAATATCACTACTGAAGGTGCCCACATGGAGGACATAGGTGATGACTATTTATGTGCAAAACTGCACCTGGTAGATCTTGCTGGATCAGAACGTGCCAAGAGAACAG
Organism: Kaempferia galanga; assembly: GCA_037974795.1. Lineage (NCBI taxonomy): Eukaryota > Viridiplantae > Streptophyta > Magnoliopsida > Zingiberales > Zingiberaceae > Kaempferia > Kaempferia galanga. The sequence goes on along the minus strand of JBBPFP010961717.1, from coordinate 8,401 downwards.
GCTCAGATGGTCTTCGATTCAAGGAAGGTAGTTCCCCTGGTTCTTGATTTATACAACAACCAATCAAATACTATGTTTTCCAACATTTACGTGCTTGCTTGTTTCAGGGGTTCACATTAACAGGGGGCTGCTAGCCCTTGGAAATGTCATAAGTGCTCTTGGAGATGAGAAGAAGCGTAAAGAGGGTGCCCATGTTCCTTACCGTGATAGCAAACTTACTCGGCTTTTGCAGGTTTGCTGACATTAATCTTGGCATGCTCCCTAACAATTGTTGCGTGTTTACGCTTTCATCAAATGGGAATAGATCCACAAATAAGCATGCATATGAAATTAGGGGTGGGGAAAAATACCAAAAATTCGGTATATCATTCATACTGTACCTAAATATACCTAACCATATTGATTTTACTGTAACTATAAATAGTATGAAATTATACCATACTGAAAATTCAGTATATTGAAATTTCCGTACAGTATCGGTATTAATTTTTTTTCAGTACGGTATGCAGTTTAGGATTCGGTATACCTTACTGAACCACCCTATATGAAATCATCATTTGCTTAAAAAAGAAAGACCTTATTTTACACTTTGGAGAATCATGAACTTTGAAGTGTAGTTTGAGATAATTCAAACACAGTAAGAACATAACATAATTTTCAGTTATCTATATAGTGAATGGATTTACATATGGCATCTACTTATGGTGATTGTGTATCTTTTTCAATTTTCAAATTTGATATAGGTGGTTTGAGATGTTTGAAAAATCTTTATAGGGGGGTCTGGTAAATTCTTTTTGTGGTTGGATGGACGAGTTGGGTTGGGACAATAAATTGGCACTTTCTTGATAATAGATATAGAACATTATTTTAACTAATTAAATTAGATGGCACATTTTCAACTTCCTCCCTACTCTGCCAAGTATTGGAGAGCAATTGAAGAGTTGCAGGACATTTCTTTCTTTACTAGACTGATTTTTTAGGAAGCGAACTGAGTCTAAGATCAGAAAATTCTATGGGTTAATTTTAATACCAAAATTGCTCTAAACCTAGAGGACTGAATTAGGATTGTGCATGTAGTGGTCACTGTTGAACCTGTACATGCAGGACATCAACAAGCTGACCACATCTGGGGTGTTTGATGTAATATCTTCAATAGTACAGTGCTATTTTTTTTATATTGTTTGAATTGTTTTTAATGATACATGAATATCATGAGGCTTATCATTCTGACTTTGGTACTCTATTTTTCAATGAGCATAGCAAGAATCTCCTTTTAACTGTTCCTTATTTTATTAACTTCATGCAGGATTCACTTGGTGGAAATAGCAGGACTGTAATGATCGGTATCTTTGACTGCTTGAAGCTAACTCTAAATATCAGAAAACTATTTTATTTTCATAGCAATTCCTATTGAAATTCTGGTGAAATAATAAATAAGATGATCGTTCTTCAATGATCAGAGTATACTTGAAATAACACTATTCTCATGGAATACAAAACTTTATCTAACTAAATTATTTTCCCCCTTTCCAGCCTGTATCAGTCCAGCTGATGTTAATGCAGAAGAAACACTCAACACATTGAAATATGCTAACCGAGCTCGCAACATTCAGAATAAGCCCATTGTGAGTTCCCAACTTGAAGAAATATTCTTAGGAAACAATGAAATCATTTAATGGCGATGTGAACTTCACTTCTTATTACCTGCTGAACTCCTTGTATTTTGGAATTTATCTAGGTCAATAGGAATCCAATATCAGATGAGATTCAGAGAATGCGGCAACATATTGAATATCTGCAGGCAGAATTAACCTGTTACCGCGGAGGAGGTGCATCAGATGATATTCAGGCAATTATTTTGCTCTTGCTGTCAGTTTTTGTGGTGATAATGATGGCCAAATCATTATAATAAGATATTAATTGGCCAGTTCACTTGACAGTAGACATTCTAGACTTACTGAATTTCACAGAGACCATCTAATGAGCAGACTTGTATTTGTAGCCCATTTGCTCTTCTGTTTATTTCTTATTGTGTACCGTTTGAACTGTAGTTTATGTCTGTTTTGATTTGTAGGCTCTGAAAGAGAAAATCTCTTGGCTGGAAGCTACTAATGAAGATCTGTGTAGGGAACTCTACGAATACCGTAGTCGATTTTCTCAGGATGAGCATTTCGATACAGATTCTAAAGTATATTTCTTGAACACCCTTAATCACTTTTCTCCTTCTGTATCTTTTAATTCAACTTCTTGACATAACCAACCAAAGGTAATTAAATTAATTAAAAGTTTGGTATTGAAGTTTGATTAGATTAGAATTAAATTGATAATGGTAACCTTTGTTTTGATTAAAGTTTTTGTAATTCATAGTGTTCATATTTAATCGAATATAGACATGAGTCACATGACACATGATTTTTATATATTTTTTTATATATCTTTTGTTGTCTTAGTAAATATTGTTATTTACAAAAATACTTAAGTATCTGGTGGAATACTAAGTATTAATCACTACATTGCAAAAATAATTCTCTTTCGTTTATGCCTATGAATATTCTAGCAGCACCATATGTTGGTTAGTATCTGGTAGAAGCTCATTGGTTTAATAAAAGACATTTATGTTGTGTTTCGAAATTTCAGAAATCTGGAAGTTGTTTTCTTAAAGAAGAAGATATAAAAAGGAGCCTGCACAACACAGAAAGCTTTGATTATCATATGGCTGAGGCTTTGCGAGGTATTAAAAATCATTTGTGTTTAAGGACAGTTAATTAGTTTTTGGTGGTTTAAGAATGCACATGATATTTCTTTTCAACATGTTATAGTTATCCCCAACCATTTAATTTTTGGGGTGATGTTTCATTGCTTCATCAGGTGATTCAAAGGATATAGATGAAGAAGTAGCCAAAGAATGGGAGCACACTATATTGCAAGACTCCATGGGAAAGGAGTTGAATGAATTAAATAGACGATTGGAACAGAAAGAGGTGATAAGATTGCATCAAATTTTATTTCTCTATAAATTAATTAAAGGAAATTATTTTACATTTTTTTTCTCACGATGAAGGTCTTTCGGGGCCACCCCTAGGTCCCCTCCCTCCGTGCCCGCCTTGTCTGTTTCAACTATCGCACTCATACTTTTGTTTTTCATTGGCGGACAACAACCATTATAGTTTGTAAAGCTTGATTAAATTAGTTTAACTTGTATGTGATTTGTTAATGGTGATAATATACTATCACGGCAGACATGTTTGAAGTTTGTTATCTAATTCAAGATATCTTTGCAGCTGAAATTTTTTGGATTTCTTGTCAAACGTAATTTGGTTTGATTATTCTGTGAACTCTTTGATTCCATACAACTCCAGAACGATGCTCTTTAGCCAATTTATTGGCACTTAACAAATTTTCTTGCCTGTGCAGTCTGAGATGAAAATGTTTGGTGGACTTGACACATTTTCTCTTAAGCAACACTTCAAGAAAAAACTGATGGAGCTTGAAGAGGAGAAAAGAACAGTCCAGGTTAATGGACAGAGACTGATTTTGTTATATACTCCATTTGTTTCCATGATTCTCCCCTACTGCTGATCTTCTGGTAACTCATTGCAGCAAGAGAGAGACAGATTGTTGGCTGAAGTTGAAAACCTTGCTGCAGCCTCAGATGGCCAAGGCCACAAGTTGCCAGAGAACCACCTGCAGAAACTGAAGGCCCTTGAAGCACAGGTTGATTATCTATGCCTGAACTTTTATTATGAACTAATAATGAAAATGCACTTCTTTCAGATTTGATGACTAACACATTTCTCTTTTCAGATATTGGACCTCAAAAAGAAACAAGAGAACCAGGTTCAATTGTTAAAGCAAAAACATAGGAGTGAGGAAGCAGCGAAGAAGCTACAAGAAGAGATACAATTTATTAAGTCACAGAAAGTTGTTGTCTATGACTAAATATCTTGTCATTCATTTATTCCATTCTCCATCAAAAAGTTTCTTCTTGTGTTTAGCGGTATCTCTATTCTGCAGGTCCAGTTGCAACACAAGATAAAGCAAGAGGCAGAACAATTTCGGCAGTGGAAGGCTTCTCGTGAGAAGGAACTACTTCAGGTGCAGTTTATGTTATAGTTTAGGGTATTCATATAAGACCGTAAATTGGGTCAGGCAATTCTCTTGACTGTAGTTATGTTACAAGTAATAGTCCCTATAGTTTCAAGAAGTCAGAATTTGTCTTCTGCTCTGGTTGTCTTTTGATTCTAACTGAGAAACCACTATGATCCATATATGATTACTCTACTAAGTTCGAAGCAGTGCTTATAACTTTAGGTGAAGAGCATAGACTCACAACCTCTATCCATATTATTCTGCTTATAATTTATCAATCTTTATGCTGCTCAGAGTCATCAATTTGATAGTAACATGACCAAAAAAGGAACTCTAACAGAAATCTTGGTTTTATATTGTGCAAAAATCTTTTCATTTCCATTTCATTTGGATGCGATTTTCATAGTGATATTTTATCTAATGGATCATCATTTGATGAAATTTTACAGCATAACATCATATTGTATGCTATTTATATTCTTTTTAGTAGAAAAAAATAGGAACTAGTGGAATCCATTTGCCCTATAAATTTATTTTAATTTTATGCATTTGCACAAACAGCTAAAGAAGGAGGGAAGAAGAAATGAATATGAGCGACATAAACTTCAAGCATTGAATCAGAGACAAAAATTGGTAAGGGCAACCCTTCCCTATGAGGAAATCATCACTGTAATTGTATATTTTATTTCCTGTCAATTGGCATGGATGGTTACTTTTGTCGTTTCAGACTGAAGCTTTACTTGGTAATGCCAGCCTATCTATTATTTGGCTACTACAGGATTACTAATTTGTAAGATCTAGCTTATTCTCACTGTAGTTGTGATATTACATAGTTTGTATTAGCTCTTTGGAATTATAAGAAGTTAATATTTTACTAATCGTGCTAACGAGGATCGAGAAGATGAAGATGGGATTTGTGGGAATTGATTTTGGTGTAAAAGTAAGCTATATAAGGTATAAATTTATAAAGTGGGCAGCAACATGGTTGAGGTAGGTCTCATCCATGCTAATCCCGTTGATTTGGGTCCACATTTAGAATGATATGTTTCGCTCGTGTTGACCAAAACTATACACACCATTCTAATCCTTAGTGCCGTGATAAATTAGTGATAGTCCTAGTCCTAAAACCAAGTGCACGAGTGTATCCTAAACACATAAAATTATTATCATTGCGTTGAGATGCATGTACTCAAAGCACTTACAGCATCACGTAGGTCATTTTTGCAGTTTTAACAGTTGAGACATTATGTCATTGCGATCTCCAAACCTCCCGCAGGTTCTTCATAGGAAAACGGAGGAGGCTGCAATGGCTACCAAGAAGTTGAAAGAGCTGCTTGAAGCTCGAAAGTCATCAGCACGTGAAAATTCTGGCATGCTTCTTTAAGAAACTGGTTCCTAAGCTTCAATCCTCTAATGGGCCAATTTTGATTTGACTCTTTTTTCTTCTTTTTCCAGTTATTGCAAATGGTCATTCACCAGGAGTTCCAGTAAGTGATCTATACATCTAGTTTTTTACTGCAGAGAATCTAGATAAGAAATTAAGAGAAAATATATGAAATCTAAACTGATTTTCAGTTCAATGAAAAGTCTCTACAACGTTGGCTGGATCATGAACTTGAAGTTATGGTGCATGTGCACGAAGTTCGGAATGAATATGAGAAACAGAGTCAAGTGTAAGTTTCTTTTTATCAGGAGAATGGATCATTTCTGTTTACAGACTTGGTTATGTCCATTCCCTTTGTTCAGACGTGCTGCCTTGGCTGAGGAGCTTTCCTTCCTGAAACAAGAGGAGGCTTCATCATGTGGTGCTAGCCCACCGAGAGCGAAAAATGGAAACTCAAGGTAGATTGTAACTTTACAGTAATAATATATCGAGTGTAATTTTGGTTTTTGATCAATGCAAATTTATGCTTATGACTGCTTGGTTATGACTTTGTTTAACAATCTTCAATAATAAAAATACCATATAAAACTTGTATGAAACCAACTTGAACTTACTTAAAGATCCTGTTGTTGATCAAACCTTTTGCAGAATGCCCTGTTTGTCTCCAAATGCTCGATTATCAAGAATAACATCGCTGGAAAACATGGTGAGCATATCATCAAACACTCTTGTAGCCATGGCTTCCCAACTTTCGGAGGCAGAGGAACGCGAACGGGCATACACAGGGCATGGAAGGTGGAATCAGTTGCGCTCCATGGGAGAAGCGAAGAGCTTGCTTCACTATTTGTTTAACGTTGCAGCAGATGCAAGGTTGTATTTCTAGTTTTTGCACGATATTTACTTTTGTGAACAATAATAACATGAAGTTTGCATCAAAGGACTAGAAAATGGAAAGAGAAGTAATACACTCCTTGCGTTCTACATATTGGTTAAAAGATGGTCAGTTAGTCTGTAGGTTAAAATGGAAATTTTCTCATATTATTTTGACCAAATTGCTATAAGTTTTCTTGAATTTTCAATCCACTTAGTAATGTCTTACTTTTGTGTATTTGGAATAGATGCAAATCGAGGGAGAAGGAAATTGATATCAAGGATCTGAAAGAGCAACTGAATGAACTTGTTAGCCTTCTTAGACTCAGTGAAGCACGGAGAAAAGAAATGGAGAAGCAACAGAAGATGAGAGAGCAAGCTGTTGCAGTTCCATTAGCGACATCACCTACGGTAAGCTCGTGTTCAGTTCTTGACAGTATCAAGTGGGTATTGAAACTCTCAGCTATTCTTGCAACTCTTTTAAGATTCTCCCCAAGCTAAGGCCAAACCAAAGGGATACTTAAGCTTGAATGGCATAAATTTAATGTTCAACCGCTAACAACGAATCTAATGACTTGAGTTTTTATCTGCATGCTTACCAAATGGGCATCTGAAATTTGCAAACATGTAATACTTAACACCTCTTGACACACAAGTATCTTTCTTGCTAAAGTCAGGCAAACAATATAGATTATGTTCTCTTTCTCCAAGTCCTGAAATTAAACTCAAGCCATGTGTATGGAAGATATGATTGGATTTGGAAACTTATACTATGAAATTTTGTGTCAATTAATAGATGATCTCAAATGGTTCCCTGAAGCACTCTGCTGATGATACTGGTGCTCCACTTTCTCCGATAGCAGTACCGGCACAGAAACAACTAAAGTACACTGCTGGCATAGTTAATAGCCCAAGCAAAACGACTGCGAGTTTTGACAATCAACCGCTGAAGGTCTTATTTCCTTCCCTTAATATGATGAACTTGCAAATCATTTTAAGTATGGTTGAGAAAGATCTCTTCTCCAACTGCAGATGGTGCCAATTGGGCACCTGTCGGTAGGAAAGAAACTGGCGATAACCGGTCATGGAGGAAAGCTTTGGAGATGGAAAAGGAGCCATCATCAGTGGCTCCTACAGTTCAAGTGGAAATGGCAGAAACCATGGAAGTTGTCTCAATGGATTCAGCACAGTGACAAAACAATTATGAGAGTTAGACCCCGATCCCTCCCTCCCCATAAGATCTCTTGACATATAGCTTCAAACGGCAGCAAACAATCCCAACCAGTTCCCATGCGAGTAATTTTATAGCATGAAGTGGTCAGAAAATCTCCCTCAGATGTAATCAAGGCTAGACAATCTATTTTCTTCGAGGTTTTGATTAAAAGAGAGGTCCAAGTTGTACATGTTTATAGCTTATTTCTTCATGTGTAAATTGTAAGCATATTGACAAGGAAATTACTATCAGCCACACTCCCATGTTCCTCTTCACTAATAAGGCCCCATCATTGTCCCCCGGAAGCTCTGAAGCATCTTGTAAAGCAGAAAAAAATCTATAAAATGCTAGTAATGAAGGGAGATGAGGTCAAAGCTTTGCATTGGCTTGGTACACTTTCTTTTTGTAATTGTTATATTTTTGCTTTGTTGTTGAGTTATATCTTGTATGTATTAAGCATACCAAACCTTTCTGTCATTGTTTGTGTGTATTAGGGCTAAATGTCCAACAAGTTTCATTTCACTTATTTAAATCAATGTAAGTAGATGGTCATTTCTCCAATCAGAATATAGAAAGTGACACCTTCTTGGCAATGAGAATATAGAACTTAGTTGGCGTTTCATGGCATAGAGAAAATGTTCTATGTTCTAGGATCTGAACACAACTTTCTTTCTTTTGTTTTTTTTTGTCTCAGTTTCATCGATTGATTTTTATTAATAAAATCAGTTTAATTTAATTGAAGAGGCAAGAGAATAGAGGAAAAAGTAGTTGATAAATAGGATTCCCTTTGTAGAGCCAAACAAATCAAATCCTATATGTTCCCATCTATATGTTCCCTTTGATGC
>JBBPFP010961611.1:0-14513 GCA_037974795.1 Kaempferia galanga | reverse complement strand
GTAAAAAAAAATGCTTCCATACAATTAAAATTTAATAAACATTTAGGGGAAGATCTATTAAATACAATGCAGCTGTGGGTGTATTTTCTAAAAAAGATAATTACGGGTGGTAAATGAAAAATTCCCCTAAATATCCCAAGAAAAAAATCGCCAGGAGGAGCGAAGCGAAAGATAGGGTTGTAGTAGGGTTTTGGGCGTTGAATAGGGCGCAAGAGATGAGATGGCTGCTATGGACGAACCGGATCGTCGCCTCCATTTATCAACCTTCCTCCCGTGAATTCTCCACCATAAACCCTAAGCATCGCCACGCAATCCTCATTCAATCACACTGAGACGCTCAATTCCATAGTCCCGTCAATTGTTATCTGCATGCGCAAGTTGGCGCCGGAACACTCGGATTCCGCCACTTTGACGGAGCGCTCCTCCGTTTACTAGGTAGCTTTGTTTGATTCTTACAGTCTCTCTCTCTCTCTCTCTCTCTCTCTCTCTCTCTCTCTCTCTCTCTCTCTCTCTCGGTGTCCGAGTGTTCGGTACTTCGATATGGTTTTTCGGTTACTTCGACGAGTGTTTGAGCCGGTGTTCTGTTGCATTAGGAAATTGTAAAAAATAGTGGTTTCATTGTTCGGTTCTGGATTCCGTCGTTTGTGACTATTCTGGGTGACTTGCTGTGGAAGAGTGGATAAAGAATTACCAAGAGATAATCTTGGTTGGACGAGTCACCCACGGGCTTCCCCGTGTTTCTCTACTTCAGATTTTGTCCATGGTTTCTCAAGAAATGGATAAGATTTACAAAAATGTTTTTTGTTTTGGTTTCCTAATCAGGTAATTCAAAATTGTTTCCTTTGTTATGTTCTTTTTGTAATTAATCAGTCTATAATTAAAACCGGAGTCAAGTTTAGTCAATTTATAAATCGTCTCTTTTTTTCCTGGAAATTTTGTTTTATTTTTAGCAATTCTTTTTCTTGTTGAACGAGTGTTCGGGCGTTTTTGAGTGGTTTCACAAGTATTGAAATGGTGTTCTGTTATGTTAGTGAATTAAAATTGACGTTCTTTTTACTCGGTGTTGGATTCTGTTATTTGCAATAATTCTAGAGGATTTTTGGAGAGTGCATAAAGAATCATCAAGAGGCAATAATACTTATGTGAATTCATGGACGTTATCATGCTTCTCTCTAGTTCTGCTTTTGTCCATGGTTGCTTGAGAGATGACTAATTGTCCAAAGAGAAATAACATTTGTTTTTTCCATTTGGTTTTTAACTGTTAAGTACACAGTTGGAAAAGAAATACATCAGATACTTTCCATAGCTGGTTTATAATTTTGGTTCCTCTATGGTACACTTTTAGGCTGATGGACATTGATGGTGCTGATGCACATAAGGACCATGGAACAAAGAAGAAGACTGCAGTCCAATTACAGTTATTGGAGAATTTTTATGCAGGTTCTATTTCTAAAACTTAATTGAGTCATTGCATTCATATTCCATCAGCAAGGAACCAAGTCCTGGACAACATTTGTTATTGAAAATATGCTCTTTATGCAGAGGAGAAATATCCCAAGCAAAACAAAGTGGAAGAATATGCTTCCACACTGGATTTGACACATAAGCAAGTTCGTATATGGTTTGCTGAGAGGAGAAGAAAAGAAAGAAGGGTTTTTGGTGCTTCAAATGCTTCTATAAGGAGCTTCCTCAATGCAGGTAATTCTCAAGCTTCTAAGTCCAACCCTAATTACCGTGGTCATTTTAGAGCTTTAACAACGCCTCAATGCCACTAGTTTTTTTAAATAGCCACAACAAGACTGAGCAAGAGAACTTGCAGGTTGTAGGGGAATGACCGGCACCACTTCTAGACATGCCAATAAAAGCAAAATTGTGAGTCAGAAAGGTAGATATAAGACATTAGAGCAGCTTGAGGGGAGCCATCTTGATGAAAGAAAAAACCATGCTGAAAAAAAATTCATTGCTGATCTACAAACATTGTTCTCTAAGGATTATATTTTAAAGAAAATTTACCGTAAAGATGGTCCTGCCCTTGGAAAAGAGTTTGATCCTCCTGGAAATGTGTTTGGCCACTGCACAGGTATGTTTTAGACTGTTCTTAAATTATTTTCATGCTTATATACTTCATTTACAAAAGAAGTGGGCCAGTAATGATACTTATCTGTAGTAGCATTACTAGGTGCATGTAACTAAAGAAGTGGAAAATTACCAAGGAATTATTATTTTTTAGGTAAGAAAATGAAACAGTATTTTGCCTTGTTTTGTTATACAAACTTCTGTCATTGAAGAAGAGATTACCGCATAACAGGGGTAATGCTGAAAAAGGAATCATTGACTTGTTAGTTAATTTGAGGTTCGCTTTTCATTTAAATGTTTGGCGGTCCAGTTGAAGTGCCATCAAATATGTTGTAAATTTCTTTTTGCTATTTTTAGTGAGATTGAACACTCAGGCCTTTATAATAAAGCATCTCAAAAATGTTCATTTGTTTGTTATGTTGAATGTAAAGAAGATTAAAAAAAAACTGGAATCTTTCATAAGCTTTGTTCTTTAGCTATTGATTACCTAATAAAATTTAATGTTATGTTGGAGCACTATCGATAGATTTGTTCATTATGCCGACAATAATAGTTAAACATACTATCCCGGAAAGTTAGGACTTGAATTAGGAGCCATTTAGACCAGTCTAGTTCACTTGCCTCAAGTAAGAGGGAGTATTGACGATATGAAAAAAACAAGATTGTACTTTTCCTAATGGTTTAAGTTTGATGGTCAGTAGATTTTACTACTATTTAGTAGCTGTAATAAGGCGGTAGAGGCAACTAATACTTGATACTACATTACTATATTAGCAGATAGGATCCATATTATAACGTCAGTAATACATATCCTTGAGGGCAGCTATATCCTAACTATATTGATATCTCATCTCATTGAGCACCTGTATCCTAACTATTTGGGGGCAGCTACATGATCTTTTTGCTCCTTGAACTCTATTTAAACTCTATGCTATCTATATCCTTATAATATTCAAATTAATTAAATTATTTTACTATTACATTGGCTATTTTCTTTTTGTCCTCTGGTTACCTCTTACCCCTTCCATTCTAATAGATTCAACTCTTCTAATTATTAAATCTCTTGGATATAATTGAACATGTCCATACCATCTTTTAACCTATTTTCTCTTATCATCTTTTTTTTTTTTTTGATGAATTCTCTTATCATCTCTTGGAGTATGCCTAATTGCTCTTTTTAATTTTTTAATTTTAGCAACTCTAGACATCCACCTTAGCGTTTTCATCTTTTAACCTATATTCTCTTATCATTTATTGGGGCTACATCTAATTGCTCTTAGATGTTCATCTTTTTCTTTTCTTTTCTAGCAACTCCACACATCTTTATTAACATTATCATCTACAGAATAATTTTTTTCTGTAATGATACAGAACCTATGTTTCTAGGATTTATCACAGAGACAAAAATAATTTAATAAAATCAATTGATGATTATCTTGGCATAGTTAGGGAATGCATTATTACATTTGTTTGAATATATGTCTACGTTTAGTTAAGATTTATTTTGGATATGTTCTTACATATTTTTATCTTATTTGACTTGGTAGATTTTCACAAGCTTCAGTACTCTCACTCTTATGGAAATCATCGGATGCCCAAAAGGAGTAAGGTACTTACAATCTCCTTGAAGTGGACAATTAACTTTGACATAACAAATATCAACATGACTTGATTAACTGGGATGCCGATAAATAATTGCAGTATTCTTCAAGCGTCCACATGGAGTTTTGCCACTTAAACTTAGTTGTTCTTACAGCTTATGTGATTTTCTTTACTTCAAAATGTCAATGTTCTATTTTGGCTACGTTTTGTTAGTGATTGTCCAGATTTAAATATCTCAACAAGTCCATTTCTGATCATGGGAGAAACCAAATATCTGATCTTATTCATCATGTATCCGTGTTAGTTTCAACAATTTGGGTTGGCTACATGAATATGGTCCCTCTATTAAATCCTATGTAAGACTATATTACTAGTAATATTCAAGTCAATTAAATCACTTTTATTACTTTAAGGATAGTTTTCTTTGGTCTCCATATATCCATTACAACTTACGTTGTTAGTTAACTTGTACATCAAACATCAATCTTAACATTCTCATCTTTTCTATATCAAATTTTGTATGTGTTGTTATCTGTTGTCTAACATGTATATTCTTTTACCTATTATCATTTTGAAAAAAAAAATATTGCAGTCATTGGTGTCTTCTATGCTCACCTCTAAAGCTTCCAATGAAAGCAACCCTTCTACAACAAAGTATGGCATGGGCAAGGGTCTTATGACTGTATGGCGTGCAACGCAACCCAATGTCCAAAAGCTTCCTGATGGCACAAATTGCACAGAGCGTGGTAATTGGATGAGCTTAAGATCAAATGATTCTCACAAGACTACTTTCACTTATGTTTCAAGACAGCCTCAGCTGAGAAGATCATGCATGGTACATTTCTACAAAGGTGGATTTGCTAATGAACTGCATCTAATATTTTCCTGAAATATATTTCTTTTTAAAAAAAATTATTTCAGAGATCTAGTTACCAGAAGAAGTCACAAGATAAGAGAAACCAAGTAAGAAAGGTACCTTGCTTCGATCTCATGACTACATATAACATAAATATATTTGTAAAATTTTAAATAAGCTTCACAACATAAATAGTGTCTACATATAAGTTTTCCCTATCAAGTAGCTTGTGATTCTCCTACACATTTCTTGTTCTGTTACTTGCATTTTCTTAGGTTTGTTTATCAAAATTCAGGTAGCATCTAAAAATGTGGTAAATGCGAAAGAAACTCATAAGGGCTGCAAACTTTCACTTGATGAATCCTCAGAACAATCAAGTGAGCTAATGGCACTGATTGATGATGAGGAGCTAGAACTTGAAGAGCTACAGACAGGACCTAACCCATTGAGGTGTACTGCACATCTTGCTTCAAATGGAAGACATGATTGCCCCCTTTGCAAAGGTTCATTTTCTTCTTCTCTAAGCTACTCTTAAATGGATCAGTTTTCTATGCCTATACATGCCATAACTTCATACTTGCATCATATAGATTTACTGGCTAGGTTTCCTCCAAAAATTGTAAAAATGAAGCCACTCTTTCAGATACGCCCATGGGATTCTTCTCCTGAACTTGTTAAGAAACTTTTCAAGGTAAATGCCTTTTGTTACTATGTTCTATGGAACTTTATTCATGACAAATTGGTTTTAGGCTTGTGTATCACACTATATTGCTCTTCGTTTATAGATGGACAGGGACTGGTGGTTATTGTTTTCATTGCATATTCTCATATCATATTTTAAGATTGTTATTACAATTTCATATGTTTAACTTTTGCAATTTGTGTTCTGCAATTATTTTCTTTGGAGTATAGTGGCAGGTTTCTTGCCACTATCAACCATGGCGCCCTGTGCTCTGTAATAGGCAACAATCCTCTGCTTCTATCTAGAATGTTGCTCTTTTTTGTGGATTGAAATTTCTGTTTTATATTTATGCAAATGTATAGTTATCATTCAAATGAGATTCTATGGTTGCATCTGCAAGAATGTTGGAGAAACATTCTTATTCTCACAAGTCATTAGTAGCCATGATAATCAAAGCTTCATATTCTCTTGAATATTAGTGGATTGGATATGGGAACATATGCATGGTAGGTAGTAAGGCAGTGGGTTTCCAAAGCTTCATATTCTCTTGAATATTGGTGGATCGGATATGGGGACCTTTGGAGTGTAGTTAGTAGTTGGTTTCACTTGGACACACAATTTTCCATCTCAAACTGTAGGCAATATAATTTTTTTCCTTCTGCCTGGACAGGTTTTGCAATTTCTATGCAGTCAGTCAGGAATTACTGAAGTATGCCCCTTTACTATTGACGAGTTTGCTCAGGCATTTCATGACAAGGTCCTATTCTGAATGTGGCTCATTTTGTAATGCATAATTTTTGATATTTAGATACTATCATGTGATTCCAGGACTCTTTGTTGTTGGGAAAAATTCATGTGGCACTTCTCAAGCTGCTTATGCTTGATGCTGAAAAGGAGATAAACTCTGGATCTCTACCTCGAGCATCTAAAGTTTGCAGGTTTTTGGTGTTTTTGAACTTCGTAAGTCACTAATCTGTCACACATAATGTACATGTAGTTTCTTCATCTACCACTACTTGTGAGAATAATAGCATTTCTTTTCAACTATTTTATATTTGTTTCATATTTATCCCTGTATTCTTTTTCTAATAATTATAGCCTCAAATAAAATATACATTTGAAATGGTAACAAGTTACTAACTGTCAAAAACACTGTTAGTCTGCTTAGATGACTCTGCTAGATTGAATTTTTTTTAACTGCATAGTATTAGGTCTAGTATAGCCTCAACTTTAAAACATATCTCTGACATGTCATATATTTTTGAAATGATAACAAGTAATTAACCAGTATACAAACTCTATCAGTGAGCTTAGATGGTTGTGCTAGGTTTTCTTACATCATCATCTTTCCAACTGTTCGTGTATTTATTTTCCTTAGTGTCAAACTAATGAGCTGTCTGAGAGCTTATGGTTGACTGTGGAGTACATCTTTGTTAGGTAGACTCTTCAAATCCTGATGTACCTCGGAGCCTCTTTAGTTTTGCAAGAAACTGGTTCTGCCTCTTATTTTTCTTGAAGTGTGCTCCTTGATGTACTAACATTTCCACAATCTGATCTAGTGTCACAAACGCCAATGACTACGTGGGCCCATCGTTCCATTTCTTGCTTAATTTCTCTTGTACTTTCACCACTTCATCATTCTGTTTATACCTATTGCTGGTTGTTGGCCTTACTGGTGTTGCAAGATGATATGATTCTATCTCAGATTTCTTATTTGACCATGGCAATGAGCAGTGTACCATATATACTACCTATTACATGGCCAAGCATTTGATTTTGAGACTAAAAATAGAGTAATCCAGGGCAGATAATGTGGTGCAAAAATACATGATATACATGTGCCAGCGGGGGATCAGCTTATGCACCACTTGCGGCTTCTTGGTCTCATGCTAATGCCATAGCTTGAAACATTGCAATGGTCAAGGATAAGCCCCTGTGCAGGTGGAGAGGTGTACGTAGGTCCCTGTGAAGGATCATTGGTGTTGGTGTCTGCCTAATTGTAGCACAGCCCATAGCTGGCTGTGGCCATATGCTGCTGGGACAGCAGTGGCAAATAGAAAAAAGGACAGATAGATTGAGATGCGAACATTTTTAATTTTGACTTTTGGTTTGGTCTAGTTTGGATTTAGGTTGAGTGAAAATATCTTGTTCAATTTTATTCAATTTGATATTTGATTTGTTGACTTGGCTTGATGTGGTAACTGAAAAATATCCATTCTGGCATATTTATTTAAGTTTCAACAGTCCATAACTATATTTGTTGGCATTTCATAACAACATGCTACATTAGTTGTTTGTTGAAGTCGTGGTTAGATCTGTTAAAATTTATAAGATCAAATATTAGTTGTATTTATCAATTTATCCTGATTTAGAGGTTGTGCATTGCTGTGGTAGTCAATTTTGAGTTGTTTGTGGTATAATGGAACTTTTGTGAATGTTGGATAACATTGCTGTTTCATGCACTAAATGTTTCAACAATATTTGTGGTTTTTCCATGCAGATGAGAGAAGAAGGATTTAATATTAAGCATTGGACACAATATCTTAATTCTCTTACTTGGGTTGAAATACTTAGACAAGTTCTAATTGCAGCTGT
The DNA here is from genome assembly GCA_037974795.1 of Kaempferia galanga. NCBI lineage: Eukaryota > Viridiplantae > Streptophyta > Magnoliopsida > Zingiberales > Zingiberaceae > Kaempferia > Kaempferia galanga. Next base: position 6,702 of record JBBPFP010961611.1, on the reverse strand, counting down.
TTTTGGTTCAAGACAGAATATGGCATGGAGAGCAAATTATAGTAAGGTATGACAAGCACCATATTTTATTTCCGTCTGAATCTTGGTTTTTCAATCTGTATGAACTTTCTGAGCAAATTTGACCTACATCCTACTTTTGCTTTTCTTGACAGATTATACTTTATTAATTGAACTTCAATCTCATAATTTCAAAGTTCTTTCTTTCAAAATTTATCCAGGTTTTTTTTTTTTTGTTGGGTTTCTGGCAAGTGCTTCTTCTAATCCTTTTTCACACTGCAGACAGTCAATTTAAAAGTTGTGATGTATAAGTTTTCAAATTATTTTTATTGTAGAATTGAATGACCTTGTTGCCGATGGTTTGGCCTTGTATAAAGCTAAATGATGGATAAGATCCATGTCACACCAAATTGTTGCAAATTATGTTCTACTTGTACAATGAGTTTTGTATCTTAACTGTTTGTTTGTTTTCAGGAAAGGAATCAAATGGAGAAGTATGGTCTCAGTGAACGCACATTGAAAGGTGAATTGTTTAGTTTATTATCAAAGCAAGGAAGTGTCGGACTCAAAATATCTGATTTGGCAAGAACTTCTCAGGTATTACTTATTAGATTCCATCAACTTTGATGCTTCAAATCCTTGGATAATGAATAGTAACAGTGACCATTCTTAAATCTTAGATTGTGGACCTTGGTCTCTCCCATACTACTGAGGAAGTAGAACAACTAGTATATTCAACTCTTTCAAGTGACATAACATTGTTTGAAAAGATAGCACCCTCTGCATTTCGTCTTCGAGTTGATCCACATATTAAAGGGCGGATTGATTCTCAATCAGACACCGATGATTCAGGAAGTGTTGATGATGAGTCTGATAAGGCTAGCACAAGTTGTAGTAGTGATGATTCTGAGGTGGATTTGGCAATTAGGGACCGTTTGATTGTTAAGTACAAAACTCGTCATAAAAAATCAAGCAGGAAGTTAGCTGAATACACTGAGATTGATGAAAGCTATTCTGGGGAAGCATGGATGCAAGGGCTTATGGAAGGTGAATACTCCAATTTAACTATTGAAGAGAAACTCGATGCTTTGGTTGCTCTTGTTGATCTTGTTGGTGCTTGTCCCAGTGTAAGAATGGAGGTAATTATGAAACTTTAGTTGTATCTCTGGTGAATAATGTATGCTACTTGTGAGTTTGATATTACTTGCGGTTATTCTTGAGCCAGATTACTATTTTTGTCCTATTTGCATGCTTCATTTCTATTCTAATGGTTTATACTTAAACTTTTATATTCTATTGCTATGACCATTTTTTTTTTATTATAATAGAACTTACTATGTTTTACTGAAACAGCTTAAACTTCAAATTAATCTTTTGTTCTTTTTGATCTTGTTATTCTCTTTGCCGATGCTTAGAATAAACTAATTTATGTCATTGCTATATGTTAGGAACATGTTAGAACCACAACACTTGTCACCGGCATACAATATCATGGATCAGGTGCAAAAATCAAGAGAAAAATGTGTAGCCGACAATTAGTAGCAATGCTAGAGGCTGATACTCCACTTTGCTCTTCGTCATTGAACATAACAACTGCCGATAATGTGGACACTTCTATCAACAGGAGAGGGTGCCAGTTAAGTTCTTCAGGGTCCAACAGCTCTGAAGTCAAGGAAGCCTGTAACAATGTGCATCCGATGCAATCTATACTTTTAGGGTCTGATCGTCGGTACAATAACTATTGGCTTTTCCTTGGCCTCTGTACTATTCATGAGCCTGGCCATCGGAGAGTATATTTTGAGTCTTCAGAAGATGGTCATTGGGAGGTCATCGATACTGCACAGGTTTTTAATGTTCTCCATATATTCAATACTTATGTTTCGTTCTCCGTGTTGATGATCATTGCTTCTTTAACTTGATTACAGGCCTTGCAAGCTCTGTTATCTATCTTAGATCGCAGAGGTATTCGTGAAGCTCATTTGCTTGCTTCTTTAGAGAAGAGAAAATCATCTCTTTATCAAGCAATGAATGAGTATACGGTTGCTTCTGTTGGAAGCAGACAGATAAATATACTGCCAGAGTTGGATGCTACTAGTACAGATGGATCGTCTCCATCTTCCGACGTCGATCATGTTCTACTTCCTGCTGAGTCAAATAGTTTATCAGTTGGTTCTGGTGCTATAGATCTTGAAATTGGCAAGAGTAGTGATGAAAAAAAACAAAAGTGTGACCGATTGCGATCGTATGATAAATGGGTTTGGGATTCCTTCTACTCGACTCTAAATGCCACAAGGTATGGTAAGAGATCATATATGGAATCACTTATTCACTGTGAGAGTTGTAATGATTTATTCTGGAGAGATGAAAAACATTGCAAGATTTGTCACACTACCTTCGAGATCGACTTTGACCTCGAAGAAAGGTATGCAATACATAAAGCAACTTGTAGGGAGCCAGATGATGTGAGTGACTTTCCGCAGCACAAAGTTTTATCTTCACAGTTGCAAGTGCTCAAGGCTTCGATTCATGCAATAGAGGTGGTCGCCTATTCAGTCTTTGTTAATTATAACTTTCGTATAAATCGCTTTTTTACATGCTGTAATGTTTTCATTCTACTTTAGGTAAGCATGCCAGAAGCAGCGTTAGCAAGTACATGGAGGGCATCAACTCAGAAGCTTTGGGTCAAGCGGCTTCAACGAGCGTCATCACTGCCAGAACTTTTGCAGGTTAGCGTAGCTTAAATTTTCTACTACTCGTTGAATCCAAGTACTTGTAGTATGAGGATCAGGTGTATATGATGAATATTTATTGCATTTCGACAGGTACTCACTGATTTTGTTAGTGCCATGGTTGAGGAGTGGCTGTGTGTATGTGCCGCCGCCTCTAGTCCTAATGTAGATGTAGATGATCTCTTAGTACACTTCCAGACTCTGCCGCAAACCATTTCTGCCGTTGCACTTTGGATTGTCAAGTTGGATGCTCTAATTGCTCCTCGACTAGAAGTCATTTATGCTGAAAGAAGTAAAACACTTGTATCCCAACCGAAAAGTAGGCATGCGATAACCACAGTTTACATTTTGCTTGTCTAGCTGCTTCTGCATTTAATTTATTATCACCTTGTTTCAGGAAGACGGACGTGTACTAGCCGTTGAGACCAGATTTCCATTAACACTTTACCTCGAGGAGATCGGAGGAATCAGAAATGAGATTTAAGAGAAACTTGTTGGTGAACTGAAACTGAGATCATTTTGTTCGTTACTCCATTCATATTCAAGTTTCTCTTTTTTGTTTTTGTTCAGTGTTTTTGTGCCAAATGTCATGGTCGATCGATTCTCGATGACAACAGTATAGAAGTCATGTAGACATTGTTTTTTTTTTTTTTTTTTTGGGAATAGGCCTTGTGGCTGGTTTTTCCTGGAATAAATGGTTGGCCTGTGACCTTATCGAAGGGATGCTTCTTGTGCTTATTTTGTAGATTATTTCACTTGTTCCTCCAAAAATAGTAATCAAATGCTGACTCTTTCCTTTGTCTTTAGAATCTTTCATGTTTCTCTATAACAAATGAAGCCAAGAGTTGAAGGTCAACGTTGACGCATTGCCAAACAATCTTCTCCGTCAACCCTTGTGCGGTCAAAAGGCTGAGGTGAGATTTCCCTACTTTGTACTTAATAAACAAGTATCACATGATGGTTTGTCAACGGCACTGCTATTTTCCACGTGTCGTAATACTACGTCATATGTGACGTTGTTCAGTGTCTTACGTGGAAGCAGGGGACGACCATTTGAACCAATCGGGAAGATGCAAAAATTGCCACGTCATTGATGACCGGGTTCCGGCACGCCTTAATGAGCGACGGAGATGGGCTCTGATTAGTCGACGGTCAGCGGGGACTCCTGGTCCGTCCGATGGGCGACCGCACGCGTGCCAGGTGGGCGCCAGCTGGAGTGCATGCGCGTCGTGCCAGCAGGTGCCATACAGTCACGCGCGCCACGTGACAAGGGCCGCGGGTCAAGTGGAGCTCCGAACGCGCAACCCGCCGTGCGATCGAGATCGGGCGGTGAGAGGTGAGGTCGGCCGTGACGTCGCCATTGGAAGAATCCGGTTCACGCGGGACGTTGACTGTCGTCAGATGCCGCCGCGTCAGTCGCTGCTAGATCGTACGTTCAACGGTCTCCTTCTTCCTCTGCCTATAATTCCCCTGTGCCCGAGAAGATTTCATTTTGTCCTATGCTTGGGAAGAGAGTTCTGAAGCGAGCGATTGAGGGTTACAAGGTGAAATTTCATGCCTAATTTTTCCAATTATCGCTTTTTCTTTGAGGGTTTCTGTAATTATTATCCTTGTGAAGTTTTCTTCTTCGTTTATGATTCATAAATGATTTTAAGGCGTCTTATTCTTGATGGAAGTTTTCTTCTTAGAACATGCTCAGAAATTGTTGAAGAATTTGATCAGTTGAGATCGAATTGTGATCTCCTCTGTAAACATGCAACAGAATCTGTAGATTTGTGTCGAATTATTTTCCAATTCCAGCTTTTTCATCTTCTTTTTCGTGCTTCATGCAGGTGTCTCATGAATAGTGGAGTTGATGCTCATCCATCTCCCATGGAGTTTCATGGATTCACTGATGAAGACACATTCTGCGAACACCCGTCGTCGTCGAGGAATACAGCGTTCACGGATTGGTCAATCGATTCCATCAAATTAGCTTTCGGCGACTCCCCCAACTCGCCGCTCTCCGGCCAGTTTGACTGCGATGGTTGGATTGCTCAAGGTCATCTTCCGGTGGATGCTCAGGCGCCGATCGATTCCAGACAGAGAATGAGGCTCGCTCTGCAACAAATCGAAACCGATCTCATGCTGCCTGACCCAGAAGAACCAGCGACCAGCACGAGTCTCGAATCGAGCGAGAAGCAGCAAGATCAGGCCTCGAAGCAGTTTCGTGTGCGGCCGTGGACTGGCGGCGCACCGCCGGAGTTGCGCCGCCTGGAGAAACGACGGAGAGAATCGAAGAGTCCGGCGGGCGACGATCTGCGCCAGCTTCTGATCAGGTGCGCCGAATCTCTGTCAGAGAACGACATGGAAGAGTTCGAATCGCTGGTCAGAGAAGCTCGCGGCGTGGTTTCGATCGCCGGAGAGCCAATCCAGCGCCTGGGCGCGTACGTGCTCGAAGGCCTGGTTGCTCGGCGTGAGAATTCCGGGACGAATATCTATCGCGCAATGAGGTGCGACGAACCAGAGAACAAGGAGCTGCTCTCGTTCATGCGCATGGTGTACGACATCTGCCCCTACTTCAAGTTCGGATACATGGCGGCGAACGGCGCCATCGCCGACGCTATCAGAAACGAAGACAGAGTCCACATCATCGACTTCCAGATCCGTCAGGGCATCCAATGGATCACGCTGATACAAGCGCTGGCAGCGAGGCCGGGAGGTCCGCCGCGCATTCGGATCACCGGGATCATCGATGACTCGGTGTCGGAGTGTGCCAGGGGAGAGAGCTTGCAGTTGGTCGGGAAGATGTTGATGGAGCTGTCAAAGAAGTTCAACATTCCGCTGGAGTTCAAAGGCCTGCCGATGTACGGCCCCGAGGTGACTCGGGAGATGCTGGACATCCGGCCGGGGGAAGCAGTGGCGGTGAACTTCACCCTGCAGCTGCACCACACGCCGGACGAGAGCGTCGACGAGAACAACCCGCGCGACCGGCTGCTGCGGCTGGTGAGGGCACTGTCCCCGAAAGTGATGACCCTGGTGGAGCAGGAGTCGAACACCAACACGACGCCGTTCACGACGCGGTTCGCGGAGACGCTGGATTACTACTCCGCCATGTTCGAGTCGATCGACGCGGCGGTGGCGAGGGACAGCAAGGAGAGGATCGGCGTGGAGCAGCACTGCCTGGCCAAGGACATCGTCAACGTGATCGCCTGCGAGGGGAAAGAAAGGGTGGAGAGGCACGAGCTGCTGGGGAAGTGGCGGTCGAGGCTGAGCATGGCAGGGTTCCGGCCGTACCCGCTGAGCTCGTACGTGAACTCGGTGATCAGGATGCTGCTGGGTTGCTACTCCGATAAGTACACGCTGGTGGAGAAGGATGGTGCTCTGTTGCTGGGCTGGAAGGACAGGAACCTGATCTCCGCATCTGCTTGGCACTGATCCAAGCATCATCATTATCATATAATTAGGCGATCAAAATAATCAACGGCGGAGTTGACTTGGTGATCTATCCGGGGCTGATCTCAGGCCGTGGACCACGAACATTGATGTAGACGTCGTCACCCTAGGCTAGCCGCCGACGTCGTCATCATCACCCCGGGCTAGCTGCCCCTTTTCCCCATTTTTTTTCCCATTCTTCCATTGTAAATTTTTTTATCATCGTCATTTGCTTTCTGGGTTATAGACCCAAGTAGCTCACAACGTGGCTCTGCCCTTGCATATAATTAGTCGTGTTAACACGTCAAGCTGCTTGTGAACTATTCGAGTTTTGGTTTAAAAAATTTTTCATTCAAGTAAGTTTACGAGCTTAGTTCGAGCCTACTTTTGAGCTCGAATTTAACGATGTTTGATTTATAAGCTCATGAGCATGCTCATTTAAAGACTAATGAGCGGGTTTATTGAGAGGCTCACTATATATATATATATATATATGGGAATTGATTCCCATCTCGAATTTTCAACTCGAAAATTCAACTCTACACTCACACATGCAGGTGGG
>JBBPFP010961308.1:0-14522 GCA_037974795.1 Kaempferia galanga | reverse complement strand
TTAGAATAACGTCAATCATTTGCATTTTCATAGGATAGATGTTTCATTTTCAATTAAAGTTACATGTGTATTCCATTTGATTTTAACGGTTCAAAATATCTCGATGACTCAACCATGTAAAAATTAACATGTAGGTTTTGATTGAGTAGGGATTCTTTGATCTTTTTTTATAGACCACTCTTGGTCCATAAAATATGGACTATCGGATCAGATCAGAATGGATTAATATATGAATTCCTGATCTGATCTAACAGTCTAGATCAGAAGGGACTAGGAGTGGTCTATAAAAAGTGTACCAGAGGATCCTGACTACAGTTTATTAGCGTAGAAATTGATTAGTAACTTCTACCTCGAAGCTAGCAAGGGGTCCAAAAGTGTAGAGGTTGATTGTTAGTTTCTATTAGTTATTATATTTTATAATAGTGATTTTATATATATATATATATTTTTTATTTTTGTAGTCATTTAGTGGTCAATTCTAAGTTGACTCTCATAATTTGCCTTCCTTTATATAACCTGTGGACGGGTTGTGAGAGATATCTAGGGCAAGTATAATGACCTTTTGCTACAATAGTATGTAACTTTTACACTGTATAAAAGTTAGCTGCTAGCTTGTATAACAGTGGCTTTATATTATTTTGATTTTGTTTCATAACCTAATTAAAAGAATATTTTAATAAATAACACAATCGATGGTGATTTTATGACACTTATTATATTTTAAATGAATATTATCATGATTAGTAATTTAGCAATCAACTTCTACCCTTATAAAAATTACATGCTATACAACTTAGTGAGGAGATAATGCAAGAGTGTTTTGGGCCATTTAAGCTAAATAGGGTGCTCATGACTTTAATTAGAAATAGAGTACCATACGATTTTATAAATGAAGAATGTTTTTGGATTTTTGCCCAATAAATAAATAATATAGTATTCGATTTGATAAAAATAAAAAATTTAATTAGTTAATATTCGGTGATTATTAAGTCAGGTTAAATTTAACTCTAACGTTATTTTTAATATTTTCATTATAAAAATATAGTAATTTATATATTTTATTATTTTAAATTATTTGTAATAATGTTAAAATAAATAAATTTTAACAGGACGAAAAAGACCACTGACTGGTAGAAGTCAAGTCACAGCCTCCTTCCTCGTCCTTTCCCGTGCTTAAGGTAGAGGCCAGAAATGAGAACCCTCCAATTCTACGTTCAAACCTCGTTCCATCTCGAAGAGACGCCATTGACGACTATTCTCCTCCATTCAAACCCTCCTCCACCTCGTCTCTTCACTCTCCATGTATCTACTACATCTTCGCCTCGTGCCGGTTCTCTTTGATCTATTCCTCTAGAACGCTGTATCCCTTGAGAGAGAGAGAGAGAGAGAGAGAGATCCGGAGGCGGTCGACTACTCCGGTGGCCGAAATATGGTGAGGTTGCCCTACTCGACAGCACTCGCGACGCTGTTCAGCTATGGCCTCCTCTTCGCGTTCGGGCAGCTCAGGGATTTGTTCCGGAAGATAATCGATTGGTTCAAATCCAGCTCCGAGGACCTCAAGGTCGCTCCTTTGTGCTTTATTAGTGATTCGTCTGCTTCCATCGATCGTGCTTTTAGAAATATTTTTGGGATTTTTGGAATCGGATCTTGAGAGGAATTCCTTCATACTGTATGGAGCAGGGGTATGCGCCGATCTGCTTAGGGCTGGAAGACTTCTATACCCGACGCCTCTATCTGCGCATTCAGGTGTTGTTTCTCAAATCCTTATCGATTTCTTCTTGAAAATTCTTTGTAGTTTCTAATTAGTTTTCTCTTTAATTATTCATGCCTTTTACCTTTTCCAATAAATCGAATATCTCCTTGTTGAAGTTAATTACAAAAAGGTCCTACAAAAGTTTGTTCTAATAATATAGTATTACTTCTGGTGGAGGATTGTAAGGCTTCTCATTCTTGATATACGTAGACAGCTATTTTCCTGGTAAATCCTGGTTATTCAAGCACCTTGGGGACAAATTTTTTTTTTTCCCTTCTAGACAAACGCTTCGTTGACCATTTCATTTAATGCATGTTCTCTGAAAGTTTGTCAATCAGGCAGAAAATTCTGAAATTAAGTGTTTGATGAAAGTGTTTACTAAGCCACTTAAGTTTCAAAAATTCAATTCAACCAGTTTCCAATTTTCTATGACTTAATAGCCTTTTCCATTTATGTCCAGATGTTGGTGTTAGCACTTATACAGTTATACCCATTCCCTCCCAAAGGCTACTTCCATGGCTTCGATTGGTGCAATAGACTGGTGGATAGTTCATCATCCTATGCAATGAATGTACCACAAATCTATAGAGATTATCGAGATAAACAAATTCTTGTAGATAAGTTTTGAAATATGAATATTGGTAAGGGTTCCTAGTAATCCAGATTTTATGCAAGGACCAAAAATAAGAGGGATAAGAAAGGGGAATAAAGTAAATAAGGAAACTGTTAGCATTTGTTCCACTTCGTTATATGTGACATGTCATTTCAAACATCTTTCTTATTCTTCATTTTGTCTGGGCAAATACTTCCAAATCCAAAGAGTTTTTTTTTTTGCATCTGTAGGTTAAGCAATTGTTCATAAAGAGTGAAACATAAAATGAAATAATATTCTTGTTATCTAAGGTTGAAATACATTAATTGTGTGATGAACATGTCTTATCGACTTTTAATAAAACTAAATGATTGTCTTATATCGACTCTGGATTATTTTAATATATCATGCAACCAGCCTACTTAAACTTGGGATTAAAGTAAGAAGTATGCATACCCATTTGAGTTTGTGCTAGAGGGTTAACTGATATGACATCAGACTAAGTTCGATTCTATTATAATGTGAATGATTCACTAATGATTTGAACTCATCTAAATCTTCTTGAGTATAAGCAGTCTGTTCCTTAAATGAGTTGGTTATCTTGCAACAACAATTTACTCGATGTGCAGGATTGCTTTTGTCGACCAATTGCAAGTGCACCAGATGCTTGGTTTGATGTGGTGGAACGTTACTCCGAGGACAGTAACAAGACCTTACAGTAAGTATATTGATTTTCATCAGATACTCGCATAGTTATTTAATATTACCAGAATTTAAACTTTGCCCATGTTTTTGAGGCTTATAAGATGTAGTCAAGTCATACGTCTATATGATGTAATCCAATATTGATATCTATCAAATGATGTTGAATGTTATTTAAGATTACTGCACTCCTTTAGAACTTCTTGACAATTTTAACTTTTTCTTATAATTGTGCAGTCTGACCTCGAAGACTTCCAAGTGCCTTAATCTGGGATCATACAACTACCTTGGTTTTGCAGCGGTTGATGAATACTGCACACCTCGTGTAATTGAATCTTTAAAGAAGTATTCTCCCAGCACCTGCAGTATCCGTGTTGATGGAGGTATGTCTTCGATCTTTATAAGTTGCAAACAAGAGTCTTGAATAAATGTGGCATCAATTTAAGTTTTCTTTGAGTGGAGCAGGAACAACTGACTTGCATACCGAACTGGAGGAGTTAGTTGCAAGGTTTCTTGGAAAACCAGCTGCTGTAACTTTTGGCATGGGTTATGCTACAAACTCTACCATTATTCCTGCTTTGATTGGGAAGGTTTGTATAATTTTTTAATGCTAACTCTGAGATTAAGGATGGAATTCAGTGTTATTTAGTTCGTTTATTAACAATCTGATGTTATATAGGGAGGACTCATCATTAGTGATTCGTTGAATCATAACTCAATTGTAAATGGTGCTCGAGGATCAGGTGCAGCAATACGTGTTTTCCAACACAATAGTAAGTGTCTAATCTTCCAAGGGTATTTTAAACTAGCTCCAGATTGGCTGTCCTCTATGTTTGTTCTCATCTATTTTTAGATGTCACACACTTGGAAAAGGTCCTGAGAGAACAGATAGCTGAGGGACAACCTCGAACTCACAGGCCATGGAAGAAGATTATCATCATTGTCGAAGGCATATACAGCATGGAAGGAGACTTTTGCCCGCTTGCTGAAGTTATAGCTGTTTGCAAGAAATATAAGGTTTGATCACAATTGCATAATTCACTGTTGGTCTTTTACTCCAATTCCTCTTTTTATGACTATAAAATGAACAATTAGACTTGGTATGTTATGGAAACAGGCATACATCTACTTGGACGAGGCCCATAGCATTGGTGCTGTTGGGAAATCTGGCAAAGGAGTCTGTGAGCTCCTAGGAGTGGATCCAGCTGATGTAGACATCATGATGGGCACATTTACAAAATCATTTGGATCCTGTGGAGGATACATTGCAGCATCCAAGGTTCTCTTGGCAAACCAAAAAAAGAGTTAAATTTGCCATTGTTTAGGGTGAATTACTAAATATCTAAAATTTTTTGTTTAGGAAGTTGTTCAATACTTAAAGTACACTTGTCCAGCACATGTTTATGCAACTTCCATGTCTCCACCTGCTGTGCAGCAAGTTATATCATCACTTAAAGTCATTCTTGGAGAAGATGGATCAAGTAGAGGTAAATTAGGATGAGCATGCTTATTCCTCAATCGATACTGTTGCTGAATTCTTGTCTTTCTGCTAGTAGTTGGTATGTCTCTTATTTGGTCAGACTATACCAGGGTCCCAGAAACTTGCACAGATTCGTGAAAATAGTAATTTCTTCCGAAGTGAACTTAAGAAGATGGGTTTTGAAGTCCTTGGTGACAATGACTCTCCGGTTATGCCAATAATGCTTTATAACCCAGCAAAGATTCCAGCCTTTTCTAGGGAATGTCTCAAGCAAAATGTAAGTTATAATCCTTCCTGAAACATATGATGTGTCTGTGAGTTGAATATTACTTGAAACTTGAGAGATCTTACTCTCTCTTTCCATAAACAATAAGTTACACTCATGGACATGTAGGCTGTTCTCAGTGACCTAACTCTGCTGCAGGTCATTTACGAACTGAGTTAGAGCTCATTCAATTTTGGGATCACTTTCTAACCCCCTCTGAGAACTATATGTGCCTAGTCATGTTCATCATCACTCTTTTAACAGGAAGACTAGACGTTGTAAATGATGGATCTTTCCACTGCATTAACTTATTGCAGGTTGCTGTTGTCATGGTTGCATTTCCTGCCTCACCCCTTCTTCTTGCTAGGAGTCGAATTTGCATATCAGCTGCACACTCTAGGGAAGATCTGCTTAAAGGGCTGGAGGTAAATTCATGCTTTGGAAGACTAAACTCGATTAGCTTCATCTCGAATGATCCTGCCTATTTTATGCTTCTCCAGGTTATCAGCAAAGTTGGCGATCTAGTGGGGATCAAGTACTTCCCAAGCGAACCACCAAAGGATACAAGGTGGAGTAGAAAACCATTTAGCGTGGATTGATGGGCCGAAAATTCACCTTACTAGAAGCAAATTCAACCAATCTATCCATATCATAAATTTCCTGTGTACGGTTTAACTAAGTTTTGATAATCAAAGATGGTTTTGTGTTTTTGTATACCCTACCCTCTCAATTCTAGTGTAGAATCAAAGACAGTTTAATTTGGTTTCTTGTTTAATTTCCTCTCAGACTGTGTAGTATGTACTTCTTGTGTAAGAATGTGTTTTACTAAATGAAAAGTGTACTTATTTTTCCTTGTCGACCAAATGTTTCAGTTTTAATTCATGACAGAGCAGTCGGTCGAGTCAATTCATTTACCAATGAGTCAGATGCAAATTAAAGATTTTGACCCATACATCGAAGCCGTTTATGATCCATTAACTCGAATTGGCAATGTTCAATGTGATTGTGGAATCCCAATTCCACAGTAAATCAAATGTATAGCCTTTGCTAAGGAAACAAGGTCATGATGCAACTCACATTCTCATTGATGCATCTAAAAAATTGCGGTAGGAATTAAATTAAATATTTGGCAAAATTATTTTCCTTCTGAAAAAATATCAGCGAACCATCAGCCCTTTGGTGTGCCTACAAGTCGAGGAGTAGCCTTCGTGGATCTTCAACCACATCTTTAATGCGCCGCAGGAAGAAGACAGCTTCTCTTCCGTCTATTAGTCGGTGATCATAGGTCAATGCAATATACATCATTGGCCTCGAGACAATGCTACCATCAACCACCATCGGTCGGGGGACTATGGAGTGCATGCCTAATATGGCAGACTGAGAAACATATAATTGGATTAGTTTATCGCACAAGAACTCATGAGTACATATTCAAAGCTTTGAAGACATTAAAGTTTTACTTGTTGTGGGTTGATGATTGGGGTACTCAGGAGACTTCCATACACACCACCGTTTGAGATGGTGAATGTGCCTCCAGCCATCTCGTCTATTGAAATGGTTCCATTATTTGCCTTCTTAGCAAGGGTGTTAATCTCCTTCTCTATTTCCGCAAAATTCATTCTATCGGCATTACGGATAACTGGAACCACGAGGCCCTGTGAGATTAGGGACAAATTCAGAATTGAACTCCGAAAATCATTCCGGGGTAGAACACCATCCATAATGCAATATCAAACAAAATGCTTAACATTGGTTACTTCTACAAACCTTAGGTGTACCAACAGCTATACTTATATCGATATAATCCCGGTATATGATGTCATCGCCATCAATGACAGCATTGATGACTGGCTGGTTTTGGAGCCCAGAAACAGCAGCCTAACATCCATGAAAAATAACTATGATTAACAAGCAAATAAAATGAGAACCTGACGTCGTAGTGCAGATTTACCTTAATAAAACCGGACATGAGTCCCAACTTCACACCATGCTTTTCCAGAAAGGCATCTTTGTATTCTGATCGGAGCTAAATACAAGAATATCTGTCCATAACACACAATCTGCTAATCATAACACACAATTGTAATTAAAAAAACACAGTTTACTAATCATAAATAAGAATTAAAAAAATCAAAAAAAAAAATATAATTGGGATTAAATGATCAAATTTAAAAATTTAATTCAGGTTTTTTTTATAAATTTTATTTAATTTTTTAGTTAATTTAGTTTAATTTTGGTTTTGAATTTTATAATTCTGTTAAACCGAATAAATAGAACAAGAATATTAGTTTAACTATTTTTTATTTAAATTTATAATCAATTAACTAAAATTTTATTTTTTTAATTAAATTCTAATAAGGTTTTAAACTTTTAGTTATTTCAATTAATCAGGTTGAAAATTAAATTAATTGATATTTTATCTATTAGGTCAGTTCTACTTTTTAAGAAAAATTCTAGGATTCAATTGTTAAAAAAATTTAATTTATTCGATTTATTAGATTCAGTAAATCAGCCCTAAATAACACAATTCATGAAAAAAATAAATGTAATTTACTATTGTTGACATTGAATTCAAGATCTAAACTAGGACAAAGATTACATCAGCATTGATTTATTAAATTTATTTGAAAATTTTAGGTATATAATTTTCACAAATATCAATATGATTTATTAATATTAATTCGATGTTGAATTTTATCGGTGTATTCTTGAGATATCTGTATCGGTTACTCATAATTTTAAAAAAGATAAAAAAAAGTGCTCTTACCTCAAATCTAATTGAAAATGGTTGACAATACTTATCTTATATTAATTCAATGTGATTGTGGAATCTCAATTCCACAGTAAATCAAATGTATAGCCTTTGCTAAGGAAACAAAACCATGATGCAACTCACATTCTCATTGATGCACTGAAAAACTTTCGGTAGGAATTAAATTAAATATTTTACAAAATTATTTTCCTTCTGAAAAAGTATCAGCGAACCATCAGCCTTTTGGTGTGCCTACAAGCCGAGGAGCAGCCTTCGTGGATCTTCAACCACATCTTTAATGCGCCGCAGGAAGAAGACAGCTTCTCTTCCGTCTATTAGTCGGTGATCATAGGTCAATGCAATATACATCATTGGCCTCGAGACAATGCTACCATCAACCACCATCGGTCGGGGGACTATGGAGTGCATGCCTAATATGGCAGACTGAGAAACATATAATTGGATTAGTTTATCGCACAAGAACTCATGAGTACATATTCAAAGCTTTGAAGACATTAAAGTTTTACTTGTTGTGGGTTGATGATTGGGGTACTCAGGAGACTTCCATACACACCACCGTTTGAGATGGTGAATGTGCCTCCAGCCATCTCGTCTATTGAAATGGTTCCATTATTTGCCTTCTTAGCAAGGGTGTTAATCTCCTTCTCTATTTCCGCAAAATTCATTCTATCGGCATTACGGATAACTGGAACCACGAGGCCCTGTGAGATTAGGGACAAATTCAGAATTGAACTCCGAAAATCATTCCGGGGTAGAACACCATCCATAATGCAATATCAAACAAAATGCTTAACATTGGTTACTTCTACAAACCTTAGGTGTACCAACAGCTATACTTATATCGATATAATCCCGGTATATGATGTCATCGCCATCAATGACAGCATTGATGACTGGCTGGTTTTGGAGTCCAGAAACAGCAGCCTAACATCCATGAAAAATAACTATGATTAACAGGCAAATAAAAGGAGAACCTGATGTCGTAGTGCAGATTTACCTTAATAAAACCAGACATGAGTCCCAACTTCACACCATGCTTTTCCAGAAAGGCATCTTTGTATTCAGATCGTAGCCTCATCAGATTAGTCCTACAATGTGCAATCACCAAAGGTTTAAACAGGAAGTAAATAAGAAAAAAAACATTATCTTTTCTTCATATTTCATTAAAAAAAATCCAATAAGAAAAAACTATTTGTGATGGAGAGGCAAACTACAGATTCCTAAGCACAAAAAAATATTGTGTTCACCATCACTCATACACTGTCACAACCTATAGTACATCATTCCAGTCAACGGAACATTTTAGAATTAATTAATTATAATTTCCTACTTTTAAGTTATTTTTTTTTTTAGATTATCCAAAAGTTACATTTGTTTAGAATTGAGAATTGATACAACTTGTTAATGTTAATCAATTTATTCTAGCATTCTACATGGCATCTTTGATTTTAATAATTAGATGCTCTTCAATTGTATTTCATGAATGAACAAATTAAGCATTATCGCTAATGGAAAATGCTTATTTCATGGAAAAAGATTTTAGCACCTACAAAAATTTATAAGATAGCTTTATAAATTGAAATTGAAGATATCCTGTCAAGATTAGGATAAAAGTATATATTGATTGGAGATAAGAGAAATTTTTGGATACATGTATAAATTAAACTGTCAAACCTTGATCACTTCTTTCCTTATCCTTTCACCCATTACTGCTAACCTCACTCCTCGCTCTCTCCAGTTTATACGGTTCACCATCTTAGGTATCTAGATAACTTTCCAATGCCTACTCAAAACTCAGTTGATTTGAAACAAATGAATCTATGGGAAAATATACTTCAGACATGGGCTTTAGTATTTGCTGATGGGATGAAGAACATTATCAAGTACTACTCTTAAGTAAAGAAATTGGATGCATGAAACTGATTGGAAAAGCAAGGTTTTTAAAAGTTCTAAGCAGATTCACTTGTAAAATCCAACCCTTTTTGTTTCTTGCTGAAAGAGTCCCCTTAACTATGTGATTGTCAGAGTAAGACACTGCTTTTGTAATGACTTTTTTACTTTAAGGGGCCTAAAATAAGGTACTGAAAATTCTCAGTTGCTTTCTGTGTTAGGACGAACTGTTTGAGACATTTATAGAAGGATTCAACCCTATGGATCAAGATCTAGCACAGTTCATATGAGCCAGTTGTTCCAATGAGTTACTTGAATCTCATTTCTGGAGTTAATTCTGAACTGCTTTCAGAAAAGCTTCAAAAAGTAGGTAGTACGTGCACAACACAGTGCATAGCCCATATGTAATATGCAGGAGCACATACGCAGTCAACTTTAAGAAAATAAAAAATATTTATAAATCAATAAAAATAACTAATATATAGAGACAATAAAGGATACTATCAACATGTTCACTGCATACTTCCAAGTAGAAAAAGAATACATGTAAATGATGCAATAAAAAACGAATGGAATATAACAATGACGATGTAGAATAGATGAAGCACACATATAATTGATGTTTAAAGAGTTCATCACTTGGAAAAGAAGTGCACTTAAGTGAAATTGTCGTTCACCTCCATCAACCTATGGATCATCCTCTATTTATCTCATAATGGTAGGGGGGAAATGTAAACGACTACTTCCTTTTGTTTTGGCAACCAAACTGGCTCCATGTAGCATAGGAAAAAAAATCATAACTCTGGTGGCTTTTTTATAATAATAAATGTGTACTCAATAAGATAACTTGAAGATAAAAAATGTAGAATGCTAGACAACTGTCTCAAAAGGAGCAGAATGAAATAAGAATGTAGATGCATACATGTCCACTTCATTAAATGTGGTCAATAATGCGAATGTATTTTGTGAATCCTTCAACCGGGTAGCAACTCTTTTCCTTAGTCTTGGCATAGGAACCTGTAATTGTAATTGATTTTATATTATGGATATAATTTATTCATGCAACAATAGACCTTATGTTATACGAGGCTTACACGTCTTTCTCTTTCCTTGGGAGGAAGTTGAGGTTCTGAAGGTGAGATTTTAGAGGGTGGAGGAGAGGGTACTTTTGGTTTCTCTTTGATGGGAGCTTCCACTTTTGGCACTCGTGTATCAATGTTCTTCTCAACAGGAATGGCAGGTGAAGTATCCTTACCATCTATCTCATCCGACGGTGCTACATGAGTGTCGGCAGGAGCAGACTTAGAGATAATAGCAACTTTGGTCCCAGGAGTCACTGTATCGCCTTCTTTGGCAATGAACTATCAATCATATAAAAACTCAATGGTATTAAGTTCCATTAGAAAAATGTGAAAATATAAACAAAGCATAAAGAAAAACACAGAAAAAATAGATCCTCTAACCTCCTGAATGACTCCAGCTTCAGGACTAGCAACATCAATAGTTACCTGAAACATATACAAATAGCATTATAAGAGTTGACTAAAGGATTATGCATAAAAACTTAATTAAGTAAAAAAATGTATCAATAAGATAGAAATAGCACTTGAAACCTTGTCAGTTTCAATCTGGGCAATGGGTTCATCAACTTCAACTCTATCACCGGGTTCTGTTTCCAATACCAACAAAATAAGACCCAGATTTGACTAAGTTTCACAAAATAATCCACAATCACTAATTGTGTAGGTATAAATAAGGTGAGAATACATTGGATCAAGTGTGAGAAAATAAAATTAACAGTATCTAATGCAACATCAATAGTTACCTGAAACATATACAAATAGCATTATAAGAGTTGACTAAAGGATTATGGATAAAAACTTAATTAAGTAAAAAATATGTATAAATAAGATAGAAATAGCACTTGAAACCGTATCAGTTTCAATCGGGGCAATAGGTTCATCAACTTCAACTCTATCACCAAGTTCTGTTTCCAATACCAACAAAATAAGACCCAGATTTGACTAAGTTTTACAAAATAATCCACAATCACTAATTGTGTAGGTATAAATAAGATGAGAATAAATTGGATCAAGTGTGAGAAAATAAAATTAACAATATCTAGTGTCAGATAAATTGGATCAAGTACGATAGTGTTAAGAGGGGAAACCGGAAAAGGAGATAGAGGAAAATTAATGGCAATCAAGCACGTCCTAAATATCTTTGTTAATACCAAGAAAAAGGCCTTACACAATTTGGTTACATGAAAAGATCAATGTTGTTGATCCAAGGTATGGTCATTTTCTTATTGCTGAATTAGCTTAACAAAGAGTAGAGATAGAATAAAGCCATAAAGATTTAATTATCTAGCTAATATTAATGTTGCTGCAGACATTGCCATACAAAGTTTAATGGTGAGAAAAGATTACTGACACCTTATCTTAGTCATATCATAATCCAGAATTTGATAGTCAAAAGAGAGCTACAGATTATACAATGCCCACAAGCAAAAAAAAAAAAATGGCAGTACTTTATCATGATAGAAGGAAAACCTATTCTTGTATGAAAGTATGCATCATTTGCTATTCAGACAATAACACAAATATGGTTGAATCTTTTTTCCTTGTGACAAACAGCATTCAGCTCAAGCTCAAGATGTACCATCTAATTAAAACATAGTCGTACACCGTATACAACAAAGAGCGACACTGTTTCAGTGATTCGATGAATAGTAATGGGTTTCAAAGACTTGTAACCTTGTCCATACAATGAACAAGAGAAATTTTTACTCATAATAGCAAATTTCACTGACTCACTATTTGTATCATAAGCTGATGTCCACCTTTTACATTTTTCCATTTAGTATGCTTTTTCTGTTGATCGAGACCAACCAATAACGACCATTCATGTTATGTGCAAATGCACATAACGCACACATACACGTGAATACAAGTGTATGTACACATATATACACATAATGACAGAGTTAGAGAAAGATGATTGCATACTCTTGAGAAAAGTTGCTAAAGTCCCATCAGTTATAGATTCGCCCATGAATGGGACAACAGCATCAACCAGATCACCTTTAACATAAGAAAAGGTGCAAGTAAGAACTCATTTACAGGGGGGAAAAATATAAACCTTAACAAAGCTATCAAGAAATGTAAACGAATCTCACCATTTTCAGAAGAAAAGAACCTACTCCACAAATTGTAGGATGTTGACCTTGGGAAGAACTCCATAACTTCCCTACACACTCAAAGAGAAATGCATAAAACAAACCAACTCCAGAATATCATATGAAGCTAGTAAGTAAGCTGATGTGGTTACAAGAATACAAATCAACTACACAAAAGAAACAACGATTACTTGAGAAAAAAAAATTTATATATATATATATATAGGATGCTTACCTCATAGGTTTTGCACAAACAGGGCCACCTGAAAGCAAAACTAATGTGAATAATAACATTGTATTACCTTTAGAAATGAAATTTAGTCAAAGAAAACTGATCACCAGGGAGAATGTAATGGCCGATCTGTCGGGCATGACCATAACTTCTCATGAGAAATAAAGCCTGAAATAAAATGATGCATATAAGGATAATTAGTGCTTCAAGGTACCCATTATAAAGTAGATATATATAAGTGATACAGATTAAATAGACCATAATCTACTTTCAAGTTTATACGCATTGCAAATCATTGCAAGCCATAATCAGCAAAAACCTAAAAAAAGTTCCAAATCCAAATAATATGCTAACGTATAGAATTTGTATGTTTAAGGAACAGTCATATATTGCATTATCTATTGCAATTCGAAAATGCTCATTGAAAGTTAAAAATTGAAATTGAGGCACATTCTCATCTCTGTGAACTTTTTCACTTTGGTAGTGTGTTCACTTCAAGATTAAGAAGGCTGCAGGTACATTTGCCGATAATTATATAAAAAACACCTTTTTTTTTTTTGTCTATTTCAAGGGAACAACGAGCAAAACACAAACAAAAAAAACTTGTTTTGGAGAAGTTGCCCATAGATTTCAACACCATATAGCATCAGAGAACAAAAACCTTAACTAAAAAAAACTTGTTTTGGAGAAGTTGCCCATAGATATCAACACCATATAGCGTCAGGGAACAAAACCCTAACAAGGATCTAGACCGTGGGAAATTCAACAAGTCCTTATTCGTTACTTTTTTTTTTTAATTTCTTCTCCCAATTCAGCATAGCTCTCGCCTTGCTGGAAGTCACCACATTCATCCCCGAAGAAAAAATTCCTCTCGAACAGAAGGAGAATTTAAAAACACACACACACACAACTCCTCTTCGCTCAACTTTAAGAACTCGCAAGGTCACAAAAGCCCGATCCTTTAAAACGATAAGACGATCAAAGAAAAACAAGAAAAATGTAAACGCCCCCGTCTTCACCACAGAAACACTCTCCACCATCCAATTGCACCATCTTTTTAGCACTTAGCGCGCCACGGCTAGAGAAAACACGAAATCAATTTTCCAGATCTCAAATTATTGGAGGGCGATTGAAAGGAGAAGAGAACCCTTACTGCAACGGGGCGACGAACCAGACGACGAGCGAGATGGGAAGCCATCGCCGATCGAGCAGCCACCAGCACCTACGGAACCGCGGAACTCTGGAGCAAGCGAGTACTGCAGGTTAAAACCTATTCTTTTTTTGGTGCTGATTGATCGATTATTCTGATTGACCTTGTACGGTTTATATAGTTACGTGTCTGCCATGTACGCGTGGGAAAGGTTACGAGATGGAGATAAGATTTTGAATTTAAAAAATGCGTATGATATTTTAAAATTTATCAAAAAATATATATATCTTTTTAAATAGATTTTTTATTTTATCCTTATGACAATTTCTTCTTCAATTTTCTTGACATTTTCTTCTTTTCTTTTCTATTTTCTCTCTCTTATCTTATTCTTCTCTATTTTCTTTCCAACCCAATTTTATTTAATCACCCAATTATTCTTCTCTACTTTCTTTTCTATCTTATTCTTCTCTACTCTATTATTTAATCACCCGATTTTAATTAATTCAA
>JBBPFP010961202.1:0-14524 GCA_037974795.1 Kaempferia galanga | reverse complement strand
TTGTATGTTTGTGTGAGTTTGTACGAGGTTTTTCTACCTCCAGATTGTTTCTAGAAGGAGTGTTTTTAATAGTGAAGAGAGTGCTCAAGTGTGGATTCTTGGATTAATCACCTCTTCCTGAGGTGAATACCAAGTAAATCCTTGTGTCAGTATTGCGTGGCTTGTGCAAAGAGTTTTCGTCTGCAAATCATCTTCATCGACGAGCGAGCGAGCTATTCACCCCTCCTCTAGCTCCAGGTGTTCCAACAACACGTTCCACAAAAGGTGTAAGGGCGCCTTCCATCACCTTGAGGGTGTCTTCCACCAGCCAGCTCGACCAGTTAACCTTCAAAATTGGTTAGCTTTTTTTCGCTCTTCTTTGTGTGATGCACCGGTTTCCATAATTGAGCTCACCCGAATCCAACTCCAACCTTCTCCTCGAGAAGGCTTTCTTCCAGGTTTCTCATCCCTCGGATGCACAACGAGCATTCCTTCTCGTCCACCGGTGTGCATTTCCTTAGTTTCTTGTCCCTCAGATGTATCGAACCCATTGACTCACTTCCCGTGCCTTTCTTCTTGTCCGCTACATTGTCCGCTATGTTTTTTGGTCAACTTCCAATGTTTTTAAGCTCTTGTATACTTAGACACAAGACATCAAAACAACACAGAACCTACTTACATATTCGTCTAATTCTCTTGATTATATTTATGTCCTCAAACATCAATTTGATTCAATATATTGAAAGCAGTGATTTTTTAAACACGAATGTATTTAAAAAAATATATAATTCATGTTTAAAAAATTAGTATTCTAAATGGGTTAATTTGATATTTGAGGGCATGAATATAATCAAGAGAACTAGACAAACACATAATAACTAGTTTCACGTCAATCTGAAGTCGCTTAATTTATCAATCGGTTTTGTCCAAAATCAACTTTGATACATAAGCAAATCGATTCAACTTATTTTAATTATCAGACTGATTTGATCAAAACTTCGACACACAAAGAAATCAAGTTAACTAGTGTTAAAAACTACTCGACTAATTTTGAAATAGAAATTGATTCGATTGATATTTTTTATCAGTCAACTGATTTTTTAAATAAGGGATAAAATAAAAAATAGGTACATAATTTAGTAATTTTAAAATTAATCTATGCAATTTAATGACTTCATAAACTTACCAAATCGTTCAGTTGATATTTTAAATATTTTGCAGGTGTGTTTTTTTTTCGCCTAACAAATTTATCTGGCTAATGCACACAAATGCCGGGCTCAATCGATTAGACGCATCTAATCAACTTTAATGATGGTTGTCACAGGCCTTTAAAGATGGATAAACTATAAAGATGACAAGTTAGTCTATTGAATGTTTCAAGACTTTTGAGTCTCTTTTGTTTCTTCTTATATTTAGAAGTGTATCAGTTATAATTAAGGATATAAATGATCCTCATAAGGAAGATATCGCTGAGTAAAAATTCGGTGGTCAAATCGATTGAGCTTGAAATTTTGATTTTTTGTTATTAATTTGGTTTGATTTCGTTGTTAAAAATTTTTATTGGATTACACTAAATAAATTAAAATAAAATAAAATAAACCAATAAATCTTTCATATTAAAATGAATCAGTTTCGATTGAATTCCTTATGATTTAATTAAAAAAATTTGATTAAATCTTCTATATTTTATGATTTGTTCCATCTTTCGATTAATTTAAAAATTTTAATTTATTGATTTCAACGGAATATATACGCAATTATCCATTTAACTCGAAGGCAAAGCATCTGCTCTTTCGATACTTTCTAAATCGGATTATCATAAATTATGGAGGGGGTAAATGTAATTTCGCCATTAGACTATTAATCTTGAGTTGATTTGGGGCCAAAAATTAATTGGGAATAATAATAATAATAATAATAATAAAAATAAAAAAGAGGAATAAAAGGGCAGCCCACCTTCCCCATTACCACGACGATCGCCCACGGCCCACCCGTCGTTGTCATCGGGAGCTCGACTTCCACGAGGACACAATATTTCCACTTCCCTTTCTTCCCTCCGCTCCTTTCCTTTCGATTCCTCCCTCACCATCGATTCTCTGTTTGCTTTCCCCTCGTCTCGATCGCTGCGGTGGTTCCTGGCGGAGATTTAAAGGCGAATTGAAGATGAGTTCCGGAGAGTTGCTGGAAATCGATCCCTTGGAGCTCAAGTTTCCTTGTAAGTCCGATACCCTCGCCCTTTGTCTTTTTTGTCCGCGTCATATCGTTGGGAGATTCTTTCGGTTCAATGGTTCCTGTTCTGTTCGTTGAGTTTTGGTTTGATTTGTCGCGGCAGTCGAGTTGAAGAAGCAGATCTCGTGCTCTCTGCTGCTAACGAACAAGTCGGACAATTATGTCGCCTTTAAGGTTGCATCTTAGCTTCTTTTACGTTTTATGCCTTTTTTTTAAGCCCTAGAAAGTTGCAATCTTTAAGCGTTTCGTGCATTCTATTGAGTAAAATTGGAATTTTTTATTTTGGCCTCCATAATAGGTCAAGACGACAAGCCCAAAGAAGTACTGTGTCAGGCCGAATTCGGGGGTCGTTCTGCCCCGATCTACATGTGATGTCATTGGTTTGCTGTTCTTGTCTTGGCCTCTAAATTTCCTTTGTTAAAAAAAAAAAAAAAAATACTGCATTTTTAATCTAGAAAGGGTAATGCCTTGCTTCAGTTACAATGCAAGCTCAACGTGAAGCTCCTCCTGACATGCAATGTAAGGACAAATTTCTTGTTCAGAGTGTGATTGTTGATCAAGGCGCTTCTGCAAAAGATGTCACCACTGAAATGGTAATATTCTTCTGAGATTTGTTGTGCTGCCATGAGTATTATTATAAATTGACCACTGCTAATCATGTTCAATCTTTGTTTAGTTTGGAAAGGAGTCAGCAAATGCTGTAGATGAGGTTAAATTGCGAGTTTTATATGTTCCACCACCGCAACCACCCTCACCAGTGCCTGAGGGGTCTGAGGAGGGTTCATCCCCTAGGCCATCCCTGTCAGACAATGGAAATCTGAATGCCTCGGAACTACTAGCTGTGAGTATTTATGCTATTAGATTATTTATTGGTTCACACACACACACACACACATTATATTTGCCTACCTTGTGATATTAATTGATTATAATCACAGGCAACAAGAGCATATGCTGAAGGTATTCAACAAGAAAAACCATCTGAGGTAAGTTAATTTGTTCTGTTTTCAGAATTTTGTATATCTTTCATCAACAAAATTGATAAATCTGCAGCAGACTTTTCATCTTAAAAGACGAATTTTGGGCTTTCTATTAGCTGTTTTATTTTAAACCATGCCTACAAATCTCGCAACTGTTGTTGGTTAAGTTTTCCTTGTCAACTATCTTCTCTAATCTTATGTTTTCACCTAAAAGTGCAAGTAGAGTAGTCCTGGTTTCTATTGCCTTTTTTCCCGTGTACACAATGTATGCACACGATCCACTTTTGAGTAACAGGTTGGAATACTTATCCACTGTAATTAGTAAACTCCTCAAGGTGAAACAAAGGTAATAGTGCATGGCATTCATAGTTGAACTTTGTGGTTTGTTATACCTAACTTCTCATATGCTTTGAAGATATTTCTCTTCTCTGATATTACTAAAACGTCTATGAAGGATGTGTGATGATATTATGATACTTATTAAAGGTTCAAAGTGGTACAATAAAATTCAAAATAACTGACTGCTTAGCTTGAGCCCTTGCTCACTTAAACACCTAAAATGAACCTGACATTCTCCCATGTGGCCACGTGTGACTATAGACATGCATCACCAAGCCACCTCTTTCCAAAGTGGGTGGGCCCACTTTGATCCCATTAAAGGCTTGAGAGCACTTTGAATTAGCCGAATTAGCTAACTACATAGTGATTACTGCCCACATAAACATCGAAGGACCACAACTCTCTTATGTGGACATATGAGCCTGGAACACCCTCAACACACTAATGTCATGTCCTCTCAAGCCAAAGTTGTGCATAGTTCGAAAATCAGCATTGGTATCAGGACTACTCAATCTAAAAAACCTTAATATTAGACATATTAGATTTATTATCTCTAAGATGAAAATGGAAAATAAACAATTAGTTTGGTTGTGACCGTATGCCTGATCTCTGGACATCCTGCTCTTCATATCTTTCCACTTTGTTTCTTCTATGTTCTGTAAGGTTTAACTGGAAGTTTTTCTGGATTGATTAGACAATTATGATTCTTAAAAAATCATCAAGTTTGGACTCAGGTGGAAGATCCTTAACCGGTTTCTACTTCTGCTTCCTGATTTATTTATATCTCTATTGATTTTTGTCAAATCTAACAAGTGTGTAGTTTTCTGATTGATGACTGTTTTTTGGACAAAATCGGGAAGGCTAATCCTGATCCAATTCAGCTGGTTCGGATACGTGTTGGCCATTTTGATGAATATGGTGTAGTGAGCCTGTTGCAATACTGTGGTAAGGCTTGGGTGTATCTTTATCTAATCCAAAACAGCTTTCCACTTAAGTGAGGAACTCTCCACTTAAACACTCCTTTACTGAGTCCCATTTGTGACTACTGGATGAACCACTCTCAACAGGTGGGATGATCTTAGATACATTCTCCTACATGGGACAGTGCATGGTTTTGAGTTTAGAAGTATGCAGCAGTTCTCCACCTAAGTGGTTATTTATTTTTGGTTGTATTAGACTTCCTTTGTCCTTCAACCACACTTTGGTATGTGTGAGTTCTTGTAGCTCTAATACTTGGATTCTTCATATTCCCCTCTGTTGGGGTATCAACCACCTGGACACTGCCTAGTGTCCTAATTGATCACGTCTGGAAGATTTTAGAAGCAGGTGTGTTGGACATGTAGATCTACATTCTTGTTGGACAAACTTTATTTGAGTTCGACCAACATAAGTTCTTGACGGTGTTCCACTCCCATTGTCTCACATGGGATGGTGCTGTGGTCCTTTGAATGTTTGAGTGAAAGGCCCTCACCGAAGATGTCAAATATTTTTCAGATAGATCGAGCTGCTATTTGATCTTTAACATTGTATAAAAACCAACTCACAACTGGGATGGGAGTGACAGGATCATTTGAGTGTTTAAAGTAAATGCCTTAGTGGATGTTATACGGAGGGAAATAGATCTGTTTACTGCTGATTACATATGATAATTTTGTGTTTCTGAGCAAATGGAGTTGTAATTAGGTACTAGTCTAGGTAAGCTTGCAGTGGGTGTAGGTATTGTATTAATGTTTGTCATTTAATGTACGGTTATAATAGGTAAACCTTTTCATATAATGCATCCAATTGAAGAAAAAAAGGAACAAGTGTTTCAAATGAAATTGATGGGGCCATTTGTCATCTAAATATTTTTGTTTTGCCCTGTAAGTTATGTTGGAAGGACAGGGAGATTGCAAAATCATTGCGTAAATGTCTCATTGTTGCAAGGGCGGATCAAGCATGTTGAAAAATCAAAGAGAGTTCATCCTTGTTCCAACTAGTCCCTATTTTGAGGTAGTTATTTACTTATGAGGCCGACCAATATGCATTTATATAGGTTGTACTTCAAAATTAGGAGAAAAATACCATTGGAACTACCACCAAGTTCTAATGTTGCAAAGTCTACAAACCAAGGTTTAAAATTGCCACCTATGTCGAGGTTTCGGTCCTAAACCGAAACGATACAATTTCGGTATCGTATCGCACCGTGCCGATACGGTTTCGTTATTTTTTTATTTATATATAGTAATTATTAGATAAATATATTTATTATTTATAATTTAAAAATAAGTTGTACATTGATTTTATATAAGTTCTCTATTATTAAGAAAATTGATCTATCAATGACTCAAATTAAAATTGATAAGTATGATTACCTGACTAATACTAAAAGGAGTTGCGTGAATAGATGGAAGCATTGGTTTTTGTAACATTTTACTTAGGTAACCTTTATAGTTCTCCAATACCTAGATTAAATAATCATAATTATATAAATTAATACAAAGATGATATTTTATATATAATAATTATATAAATTAACTATTTATTATTTAATTATTAATTTAAATAATATATATTTAAAATAGTAAAAAAATATTAGAATATCAATTAAACATTAAACCAGTAAAAAAATACAAAATAATTTAAAAAACTATATCAGAATATAAATTTAATTTTTTAGAATTTTTAAATAATTTTTAAAACATTAAAAACAAATTCAGAATATTAATTAATAAAATTTGTTAATCTTTTTAAAACTTTAAATATATATTTTTATATTTTAAAAATATTTCAAATGGATCAACTTATGAATCCACATAAAAGATTTTCATTTATTGCACAACGTAACGTATTAGTTAAGCTTAGTCGTAGATAACTCCATGTAAACATTTCTTACATGGAAAGAATCTAAGTAATCCACAAAATATAAAGCACACCAGATACAAATCTCTCACACGTTGGTTTTTTCAAACAGGTTTTCTGACTCTTTTGTACTGTCCTAATAGCAGTGTTTTTATTGCCTTCACACATCAGGAATGGTGATGAACACCTTGCACATGTCCATGGAGCATCCCTGCACTTAACTTCACCTTTGCTGCCAACATTCTTATTTCCCTCTACAGATGTTTGATAACCAACCACACATTTATTATCCTTTTTTCTTACTTCTTGAGTTCCATGGATCCTTCTACAAATTATATCTCCAAAAAAAGTTTCTCTACCTTGCATAGAAATTGTTAGCCTTGCCTCTTGAAGCTCTATGTTTTTCAGTGGTTTGTTGATCAAAATGCTAAAGCAGAGAAATATTGAAGCTGTTCATTCAATCTAAGCAATTGTCTCATTGATTCAACAAAGTGGTTACAACTGGTTCTCCACAAATTGATTAGTTGATGAAGAATATGTTTAATTTTGATCCCACAATAATGAAAATTAAAATTAGAATTAGCTATTACAGCTTTCACATGAATACAGAAGGACCATCTCCTTGTCTCACTTAGGACATTTCAGTTCTTTGATGGATGCCACTTGGAATTTTCTTGTAGAGTTTTTATAATGGATATTGGAACTTCAATTTTGTGAGTGGTATAGAAATCAGTGCATAATTGATTGGCTGTGGTTTGCATTACTATACAGCAGTAGGTTCCCCCCTGTTCAAGCTAGAGAATTGAATTTGTATCCTTATATGCCCTGCAATGGCCAGCGAACTTGCCTCTTTTTTTTTGAGGATTGCCCACATATAAACAATTTGACTTAAAGCTTATTGCTGCATTCATTACAAACAGAACTATGATAATACAATCATGTGAATGATGGCCTAGTGGTTGAGTTCTTCCATTTGGATTGTCTTGTGTATAATTGTTTGATGCTGGAATGATGATTAGGAGAAGGCATCGTGGAACCAAAGTCTGTGCAAGTGTACTTGTTATTTGTGTTACGTGCTTCTCTAGCATGACCAACAACACAGGCTCCACATCACCATTGAAGAAAGTGAGAAGTGATGCATTGACTCAGTCTTAATTATATTAGGAGGGTTAAAATTCCTGAACCTACTAAGATATTAAGACTTCATTTCCAAACCAATTTTGGAATTCATTTGAACCTTCATAAACTAAGTTATTAGAAATTCATTTACAAACCAATTTTAGAAATTTGTCTGAACCTACATATACTAAGAAAATTTATTTATTTATGAGAGTTAGACCAATTTTATATGAGTTGGAAAAAGACACTTTATACTTGCAACTTGTTTAGAATATAATATCGTTTGATTCCAAATACAATTCCTTCTCTTTATCCTCTTCTGATATGGGGTTTCCTTTCCCTTACGAGTCCAAGCAAATCTTTGCTTTACTTCTAGTGACAGATGCTAAGTTGCTAGTTATTGCCACCCTGGTGTACTATTTTTCGTATGTGTATCCAAGGTTCAAAATTTTGAGCCATGTTAAAAGTTTTTGTCTTTGATTGGAATGATACTGGTTTGAGATCGTGCCAATATTCTGATAGTATAGTGGTGAATTAGAGATGGAAGGAGGAATGAGATTAAAAGGAAAAAGAAGAAAGCAAAACAACTATAGTTTAGGCTTTGTATTCCGTCTAAAATGGTATACTTTTAACATTATTTTATATGGACACAAGCTAGGAAAAATATTATCACGGTTAATTTTGACCTATGCTATAGCATTTTAGGCAGTGTTGAGTGTTGGCATGACAAAATATTTATCAACATGATGGACATAATGACACAAGCGACATTACATGTGAGTGGTGTCAAGGTTTGATAATTATCAAAATAAAATATTTTGACTTTGCTGCTTGATACAGTAGGAGATTTTAAACCATATGTGCATCTTCCAAAGCTTTTCTTCTTATATCATAACCTTTAATGGTTATATTATATTGAAATTTGATGTTTGATTTACTTGGTCAAGTTAATTTATTGATAATTTTACCTCAGTAACTCCTAGGTAAAGAGTTCACTATTTTAATTTGGTTTTCAACATTTTGAAATCAATTAGATGATTAATGTTCATTCTCTATATACTAGAGTAACTCAAAAAGGCATTTTCTTTAAAGCTGGGTAGATACTTTTTGTGGACTTGATTGATCATTAGTTGCAATAGGCTCTACCTCATGAGCAAGTTCACTACCCTAACAATTTAATTGATATTTTGAATATATAAATATCCAGGTTGTGAGATATTACAACTTGAGTGCATAGAAAATGTTCATTGTGTCTCCAGTTTTTCGCTTTCTTTTGGATTTTAAATATATTGCCTTAAAGTATCTAGTGTTGTGTTGAGATTATACTTATGAGTGCATACTTTTCATATCCTCTGTTAACACTTTTTTGTCTCTTCAGTTCACGATTCCTAATGTGATATTGTAAGTGCTTCTCCTCTTTGCATTTATATTTTGCTGGTTTGTTTCATCCAGAATATTGCTTTACTTACAAAGTTGACAGAGGAGAAGATTTCTGCTACTGAACAGAACAAGAAACTTCGACAGGAATTGGTAAGTCTCTGCATGGTTAACCATGTTCCGAGATTCTTTCCCATGTTAACATATTATTTGCAAGGTGCTATGCACTATAATCATCTAGCCATTAATCTCAACTCTTTAGGATCAGCTACATGGATTTATTACTCTATGCAAGAACATATAACTAGTGGTATTTGAGTCTCATAAATCATTTTTAAAATTATCTTCACTAGAGTTTTCTTCAGCATCTCCTTATCCTCACATATGTAATCCTAATCAAAACATGTACAATAAGCCTATTGGTCATCTTGAATGCAACAGATCACATCACATTCTTGTAAATTTTTTCTGTATAAGAAGTCACATGACGACCAAATAAAACTCTAGAGGCTTCTCATGATTTTAACTTCACACTCTTTATTCTATCGATTATGTCTTTCTTAATATCAAATTCTTGGTGAATAATAGATCTGTGATATCCCTATCTTATTGGAATTTCATATTCATTCATCTTAACCATTCCTCCATTGTTTTAGTGTTGAAACTAAATTTTGCATGTCTGTTATAGTTTTGCTTAAATCTTTAGTTTCTAATGGTTTTCTCCACAATTCATATTTTGAGTTTAATCTATCTACATTACTACCTTTTGTGACAACATACCTTAAGGAAATCTCTCATTAATATGACCTATAATTTCATCTGGTATTATAAAATGTTAAGGACCATTGTTTGTGATGTTTCAAATGTTACGTTGTTACGCTTAGTAGTTCTAAGATTATCATGGTAGGATGGAATCAAATTGTATGGGAATTCTCATTTCCTTTATGATTCCATTATAATATTTGGACGGACAGTTTGAGGTGGAATCATCCATTTTAAAGAAATGGTTTATTCATTTATTTCAAAGATCAAGAGGCAGAAAACTTCATTCACCTCTATTAAATGTAATAGTATTGATTAAGTTATTATTTTAAAATTAAAATGGAGATAAATAAATGAGTGAATCAGGTGGATTGTTCAGGTGGAATGAGTTGGTGGGACTATGAGTCTATGAGGCCCTGATGAGTTGGGCAAGCTGAGTGAACTGATAGAGTCGAATGTTGTGCATACGAATTGAGTGTGTCAAAGTGACTGGAAGATTAATAAATTAGATAGGCCAAAGGGGCAAATTGATCAAGAAAAAGATGAATAAACCAAACAATGGAAGTATCATTTTCCTTCATTCTATTTCATTTTACCAAACACACCTAAACTACATTATCATACATATCCTTTATCACATTGGTATACTATGTTACTTGACTTAGATATGAATACCACACATTTGTGTGGATCAAATTTTCATACAATTATTTCTAGAACTTTTAATATGTGAAGGGAAAGCAACATTAAGTGTCCGCTTGAAATGTTACTGTCTATGGATCCAAGTGCTAGTAGCCACCCGTGATTTACCTCCTCCGTGTTGGCCCTGAGATGGATTGGCGGGGGCGCTTGGGGTGAGCGAAGTCGCCTTTTGCTACGATAGGTTGGAATATATTTGGTCCCCTCGGGATGGTGCGATGGTTAAGGTATGAGAGGTTGCCACATGAAGTCAAGAGGTCGAATCTCCGTGAGCCCGAGTATGTCTCCCCTATGCGTTAATTATTTGTGCTGGCCAGAGATGAATTGACGGAGGCACTGGATTATAAAAATAGAATATATGTGATAAAGGGTGATTTACTCACCCGAGTGCCCCATTAATCCGACTCTATGAAACGATTCACGTCAAACCAGTATTTTCTATTCTCTAATTTTTATGATTATTATTCGGGTGTTGGGTTCAAATAAAATAAAACCGGTCTGCAAATCCTCGTAACGGGAGCAAACCAAACAAAAATCAACGGCTGGCACAATATCCCAGTACAAATATACCCCCGACGAAACCCTCGACGCCGGTCCAGCCGCCACCACCACCGCCATCGCCAAGGAAACCCGCCACACCTCCTCTGTAATTCGTCCAAATCCCACTGGTAAAATCTCGCCGCATTTTGCTACTCTCTTTATTATATTCTTAGCCTGTCTGTCTTCGTGTCAGAGAATAACGAAAACGGCGAATTCAGTTGTTCTCGTACTTTGCGAACTTTGACTATAACAATTTTGATGTTTTTGGTAGGCTTAGTCCATTAGGTCGTTTTTCGTTGCTTTATTAATGTTCTATCATCTTTGATTCTCGTTTTCCCTTCTTTGTAGCAATCATGAGTAAGAGATACAGTCGAACTATCTACGTCGGCAATCTCCCTGGCGATATTCGTGAAAGGGAGGTCGAAGATCTATTCTACAAGGTCTATTATCTTTTGTTGGTCCCATTGTTCTTTTAATTGCGGAAAAATTTCCTCTTGCTATGTTTTACTTTAAAAACTGTCTTGGTTCTTTGAAGCTCTCTTTGGACTCTTTATTTTCTTATTCTACTACTACTGCATTTGTTCACAAAGTAAAATAAAAAAAAAAAAAAATCTTATTATAGTGATGCATTCCTCCAAGTCCTAAAAGTAGGGGTCAGAATAGTGCAGTTTCACTATAGGGATGTACTTTGTGTTGCGTTAGTCAAATTAGTATTGAGCTTGGTTCTTGTTTTTTTTTTTTTGTTCATATAGTTTATGTTGCTTCCGTGTGACCTAGTAGTGGTTTGAGGGCAAAAACAGTCTCTTGCAATGCAGGGTAAGACCAGATACCCACGTTGAAAGGAGCTTTGTACATCGGGCTGTTTTTTTTCAATAGTTTATGCGCTGCATAGTTTTAAAATGCCCTCACTTAGGTCTCATATGCAGCCACTACGTGAATTTTGAATGAGAACCTGGTAAATATATTATATGGTGAATGAAGTTTGAATGCGCGGTTAAAAATCTGATTTAGTCATTTAAATCTTTTTAAACTAAAATTATATTGACTTATAAACCTAGCCTACCTATTTGGTAACTTGTAACCTTTAAGTGTTAACTCATTTATTGATTTGCAAGTGATAAATACTTATCAATATAAATACTTTTTCATTAATTTAGTGCTGACCACATACCACATATGTGCTATTTATTGGGTCAATGACATACCTTGCATGCAATTTTTGAGACCTTGATGTGCTGTACTCATGTTTACTTATCTCTTTATAAATCCATACTGTATTAGCATGTTATTTGTCATCAACTTGAATCCTTTGTCCTAACTCCATTTGTGGTACACATCTTTTTATCCTCACATTGCACTTTCTTTGTAGATTCACCATTCATGATGGGCCCAGATTTTTATTTTTTCCTACTTTTTATTGTTTAAGTAAATGATAGTTGCTTAAAGGTCTGAGCACAAGATCATTTCTACTTTATTTATCATATTTGGAATTTTGAGAGTAGTATAAAGTGTTCTAGGCTTTTCAGTAACTTGAAATAATCCTTGATCTTTACCATATAGTCCTGTCACTTTCAGTCCCTTATTTGTTGATATGTGCAGTATGGTTCAATTATTGATATTGACTTGAAGATTCCTCCAAGGCCGCCAGGTTATGCATTTGTTGAGGTAATGCACCGTATTTCACTATACTGTAATCACAGAAGCTTACCATGGGTTTAAAAATGCTTTAGGCTAAATTGCAAAGTTCCAAAAGTCATATACTTGGTTCATTACTAACTACAAAAATAGGTAGTGAGATAAACTTTTATACTCACTGCTGGTTATTACTTATATGTTCTAACTGTGCATCTTGTTGCAGTTTGAAGATCCCCGTGATGCTGAAGATGCTATTCGTGGTCGTGATGGATATAATTTTGATGGTCACAGATTAAGGGTGGGCATATTGATGCAAACTGATCAAGTCTTTTGTTTGTTTATTTATTTATAATAAATTTATTTTACAACTCTCATGATATTATATGGTGGTAGGTGGAACTTGCTCATGGTGGAAGAGGCCAATCATCATCCGTTGATAGGCACAATAGCTATAGCAGTGCAGGTCGACGTGGTGGTGTTTCCAGGCGCACAGAGTTTCGCGGTGGGTACTTCATTTAAAATTTTGTGTTTGAATTATCATTTAAAAGTGACTTTGGTTATTAGTTTCTTTCATAATGGTTCCATGTAGTTATGATCACCGGATTGCCTTCCTCGGCATCATGGCAAGATCTAAAGGTTTGTTCATCATCTACTTTGCTAATGTGGACAATTGTTGATATTATATAGAGAACTAATGTGGAACTTCTTTAGGATCACATGCGTAGAGCTGGTGATGTTTGTTTTTCTGAAGTTTTCCGCGATGGTGGGGGTGAGCTGCTTTGGCTTTATTCCAAGAAATATAATTTACTTTATCTTTTTTTTCGTAGGCAGGTCTTTACATTTTTTTAGATACACACACCCTTGCATGCTTCTTATACACTAGAATTTTAGTTCTAATTTCTTCATGATAAACTTTCCCCTTGGTGTATGTGGAAATTGGTTTATTTAGACAAACATTATTATATGATATTACTGGCAAATAACATCATTAAGATTCAACAAAAATTTTTTTTGTTGATGTAATTCACTAAAAAATACTTTGTTAGGCATAAAAGGTTAAATTGATTTGGTTAGATTTTATGCTTTTTAATAGTTTGGCTCCCATCATATTTATCAAAATCAGCATAAATTTTGCAGTTAGGCAAATAATCTGTCACTTATATAGAACAATTAACACCAACAATAACCAAACCTTATCTCACTAGGTGAGGTCGGCTATATGAATCCTTTTACGCCATTGAACTCTATCTCGTACTATATACTTAAATAAATTTTATCTTGTTTTATTGTTGCTAACCAAGACTTTTTTGGTCTTCCTTGTTTGATATACGTGTTTGTCATAGTTTCACATCACCTAACTTGAGTATTTATTGGCCGTCTAAGAGCATACTTGTACCATCTTAAATGTGTCTCTCGGATTTTCTCTCAATAGATGTAATTCCAACTCTTTCTAATGCTCTCATTTTTTATTCTGTCCATCTTCATATGCTCACACATCCACCTTAATATCCTCATCCCTAACTCTCATCTTCCATGTTCTGTACATGTGCTTGAGCCATAGCTAATATTCAACTTTATATAATATAGCAGGTCTAATTACGATTTTATAGAACTTTCTTTAAATTTTAAAGGTACTTTATGATCACGTAAAATATCCGACTCTCTTTTTTATTTCTACTATCCTGCTTGTATTCTATATAAGATATTTCTCTTAATCTCTCCATCGTTATACAAAAATGATCTTAAATATTTAAAACTCTCAACTAGTTGTTTTCCATTTTAACAATCGTCTCATTACGTCTAATATTGCTAAATTTAAAATTCATATATTATGTTTTTATTCAATTAAGTTTAAAACCTTACCCTTTTAGTGTTTCCCGTCAAGATTTTAGTTTAGCATTTACTCTAGTTTTGTCTACCAAAACAATATCATCTGTAAACAACATGCACCACGGTATTGTGTCTTGAATGTGTGTAGTGAGTTCGTCCATAATTAGTGTAAAAAAATAGGGATTTAAAGCGGA
>JBBPFP010960367.1:0-14533 GCA_037974795.1 Kaempferia galanga | reverse complement strand
ACTGCTTAATTTCAGATAAAAAAAAATACATTTTAAAGATTTTTTAAAGGCTTGAAAGATTTTAATTTTTTGTTTTACTATTTTTACATTCTTTTATAATTTAGATTATTTTTTTACTATTTTTACATAATGACAAGCGGTTTGAATTATCAGATAATATCAAGACATAATTGAGTCACCCGGGATCTTTTGGACTATGATCTCTAGATCACTCTTGAACTAGGGGATCTTAAGCTTTTGGATTAGATCACCTTTCAGATCAGATCAGGGAGATAATCTAATCTAAAGGCCTAAGATCTCTTGATCCAGGAGTGATCTAGGATCCAAGTCTAGAGGATCCCTGCTGTGATTGAGTGAGTTATAACGTAACAAATTTATAAAATTAAATAAAGATTGAGTTCGATAAAGATTAAAAAATTATTTTATCGTCGGCCAATCACTCCCAAGAATCCGACGGCCGCACCTGTCGGTCCCACCCACACGATGTGCCTACAAAATTAACACGTGTCGCAGTGGGCCTGCCCTTTATCCGGTTGATTCCAAGTTCCGTCGCGTTGTTCGCTTAGCGCCGATTTCTTCTCCGTCAGTCTTCGTCGAACCGAACCCTAAGGTCGTCGGCGGTCATTAAATAACGACACGGTCTAAAGAGGCGCCGACGCAGGGAGGGGAGACGAGGCGAACGAGAGAGATAAGAAGGGAACGGGGGAGTAGAGTTTGATCCAGTAGATGGAGAAGCGGGGTGCTGCTGCGCCGACGAGGCCGCCGAACCCGGGGGCGGCTGTGCCTTACCGAGAGGACTGCTGGAGCGAGGGGGAAACCTCCGTGCTTTTCGACGCCTGGGCCGATCGCTACGTCGAATTCAACCGAGGGAACCTCCGGCAGAAGCAGTGGCTAGAAGTCGCCGACGCCGTTAACTCCCGACGCGGCGCCGGCCGCCGACCGTTACGCACCGAGGTCCAGTGCAAGAATCGGATCGACACGCTCAAGAAGAAATACAAGGTCGAGAAGTCCAAGGTTGCTGACGGCGGCGAGAGCCAGTGGCCCTTCTTCTCCCGCCTTGATGACCTCATTGGATCCGCCCTTCCTCCGAGCTCCAAGAAGCAATCCATGTCGCCGCCACCTCTCGCTCTTCCAATGCCTTCGCATCGAAAAGGCTCTGCCTTGCCCGTTGCCCCCGCCGTTCGACCAGCGGAGCCAAAGAAAAAGCCTGAGGCCGCTATTTCCGCAGCTGTAGACAACGCTTTCTTCAGGCGTGCTGCTGCTGCGGCGGCGGCTGCCGCAGCTGATGACGACGACGACGATGAGCAGGAGAAGGAGGATGAGGGTTCAGATTCGTTATCAAGGTCGTCGTCAAGGTCTGGTAGAAGATTGAAAAGGGAGAGGGAAGAAGAGAGCAGCGGCGTTCGTGAACTGGCTAAGGCAATCATGAAGTTTGCTGAGATATATGAGAGAGTGGAGGAATCAAAGCAAAGACAGATGATTGAGCTGGAAAAGCAGCGGATGGAGTTTGCTAAGGAATTGATGTTCCAGAAGATGCAGATCATCGTGGATTCGCAGATGCATCTTGCCAAAATTAAGCATCCGAAGCGATCTGATATTGGTAAGAGAGTTGATCTTTCACTCCACCCTGCCCTAGCCCATTTGTAGTTTAGTTTATTCTTCTTGGTCAATGCCTACTTGAGGTACTGAATCATCTTTTCCTAATGTGAATTCCAACTGTAGCTTATATTCATGCCATGAATTCTGTCTCAATTTTCCTTTATCTTTCTTCTTTTTTTTAAATCTTTGGCACAATTATTGCTAGAATTATGAACTAGGTATGTGTGAATACAATGTTAAATTTTATTGTGTTTTTTGTTGGTATATCTAGCCACAAAAAACCAATGGATAATCTCTAAGTTGATTTCTGCATTTAACATCATTAGCATCACTGGATTATATGAGGTTTTGGTCACTGTTGTTGAAGGTTAAGATTCACTCAGTTTTTATCTGATTAGGATTGATTTGCTGATGTTTGTTTGTTGTAATTTAGTGTCACTTATTGGATGTTTCATTGATATAGTGGTCCGTGAGAAGTCCAATGCTAAATCAAACAAATTTCACTAAATTTAAATTTGATTTGATAATGTTGGTCATCCATATCCTAGTCAAATGGGAGATGCAAATTTTGATTGAATTTCTTGTTTCCACTCAATAATCTATGACTTGAATAAAAAGGGCACAAACTCTAGAGGTTCTTACCTTCTGCATATGCATCTTTGAAGGATAGTGTTTGATTGAAGGGCTTGCATTTCTTGAGATCTACGGACTTGTTAGGGTTGTGGTCAAGAGAAACAAGGGACATTATATCCTTTGTCAATCTGACTTAGGTATAATGTGCAACAAGCTAGTGAAACTCCCTGTACCATTGTTTCTTGATTGAGTGATTACATAAGATTTCTCTCCTTCAGTTGTGTTGTCCTTGTTTTTTGGTTGTGGGTCAGGATTTGTTGCTACTTCTTGTGTACTTCCTCAATTGCTTTTGTTCTTCAACTTCATCGCATGTGAAGGATAGAAAAGTCCCCTCCTACATCCCATAGTCATGATTCTGGTAGTGAACTTATCTCACCCAGTCCCCCCTCTCTCCCTTGATGCAATTTAAAGAGCTTGTCATGTTGGTTTTGAGCATTGTTGTGTTCTTGCTGCTCTAGATGAAGCTCAGAATCATCTGTCTCCTTGTGCAACACGCAGCAATTATATCACCATGCCAGTAGGGTGGCAATGGTTACTTCATAGTGGATTGATGAGATTAATGCTTGTACTCAAAATGATTACTCCACTCAGAAATTAACTACTTTATTGTTTGCGAGATCTATAATCCCTAATTCTGTATAGCAGTGGCCAAATTTATTTTTGTTGTTAGATATATCAGTGATGGCATTTGATCCTTCTCTTGGATGTATCATTCATGAATGTGCTTGCCCTTTCTGCAGACAGTTATTTGTAGCTGGCTAACGAAGAGACGGTGGGAGGCTTGGAGGATTCATCCTGGAACGTTTTGGTTTGTTTATCTGAAGCATATAGAGGGCCTGTAATTTAGTAGCTTTAGGAACGTTTGAATTGATTTAGTAAAGTTATGGTCGAAGTCAACCCAACTTCAAATAAAGAGTAAGATCAGCTGAGAGGATCTCTGAGATTTGAGAAGGCTACTAGTTGCTCTGGATACAAAGTCCAAACCTTGGTAAGGATATTGGAAGTGGGACATCCAACTACTTTTATTGCACGTGGAGTGTGGGATTTCATTACCATGTAACGTATAGTGCTAATGGATAGGGCAATGACTAATGAGGATGTATGTATCAATCTCATCACCATCCTCTTTGATTAGGCACGCACAGAAAAATTGAATGGTTGCTCATGAGTCATTTGATTCCTTGACGACTTCTTCTGCCTAATAATTAGGATTAAGGCACGTACACTAGCAAGTGACAGTTAATAATTGAATCTCCCATTGTTTTCCTCTCCGGGCTTTGGGACGGTGGGCTCGATTCCGACGACAGCGGGGATCCTCTGGTCCGGGAATCCCTAGACCACTCCTGATCCAATGATTCCCGACCGTCCGACCGTCCGACCGCCCGATCAGATTCCTGATCGTCCGATCAGATTCGGGATCCGATCTAATCAGACGACCCAGATCTAATCGGTCGGTCAAGAATCTAATCGGAGGGTCGGAAATCCCTAGACCAGGAGTGGTCCAGGATCCCCGGATAGGATCCGAGCGCTGTATTTTGCGAAGGCGGTTGTTTTTTTTTTCAATGAAAATTAAATAAAATCGCGGCATCAGAACTCATTGGTCATCGGCGTCGGTGACTCGGAGCAAAACCACGGAAACCCTAACGAAGAGGCGGCAGCAACTGGTGCACACTCGAGCAGGAGGCGGAGGAAAGTTAACGTCGTCGGAGAAATAGCAGGCGTTGCTATGGCTCTAACGTCCTCCTCCCCAAATGTGGTCGGAAATCCGGCGACCTGCTCCCCCACACGGCCGCCACTCAGCGACTTCTTTGGTAAGCGCTCTCATCCAATCCCGAGTGACTATCTCGTCACGTTTCCAGGGTTCTTGGATGCTTTGGTGTAATTTCTTACTTCACACTTAACGTGATCGGGTTTCGAACTTTCCCACTTCGCATTAAGCCTGGGCTGTTATTATTTTAGAGTTCCTCCAAGATGAATTACTTTGACTTGTATAGTTATGGTCATTTCTGTTTGTGATTTAGTGTGGAGGGAGTTCTTGTGGGGAGCATTGGCTGGTGGATTTGGTGAGGGTATGATGCACCCAATCGACACCCTGAAAACAAGAATCCAGAGCCAGGTCGTTATTTCTGGCAATCAGGTATGGATATGTAGATGTTTGTAAGTGAGATTCACAATGGATTTTCTTGTAGAATATGCCTTGTTCCTGATTTTTATTGTTTAACTTAATCAGTCTCAGAAGAATATCATGCAGATGGCCAGAACTGTGTGGGTGTCCGATGGACTAAGAGGTATATAATTCTTGCGTGCTTTTCATCACTAGGAAATTGATTTTCTTTTTGTTATTATCATAAGATTTTCTTTTGTAGTCAATGATCCCAATTACATATAGTTCTTTGGTTTGTCAAGTTAAACCATGGCTTATCTAAGATATAGATACTTGGATAAGTTTACTTGTGTGTCCCTACCAGTTGGATATTTATGATACCCTCAATGAAATAACCTATAGAGCATTGAAGTTGCACCTTTCTTTCAGCGCTTTGTTTTCTTCACATAATATTTGGAAGACAGTTGATGAACTATATATGCTCGCATCATTTTTTAACTTCAAAAATGCAATATTTCAGCTCCTCACAGGATGTGCGTTTGACAGATTCTTCTGAAATATGTGTTGAAATACTAGATGAGTGTGCACAAAAAATCAGACATTTTTTATGAATTAGTTTCGTCTTGCAAAGAATCAAATTGACATGTGTGGAATTGTTTGCTGAGAAAATCTTAGGATGCATTTGTTTTGAAATTTTTGCTTAGTTTTTCATTTTGTGAAATTGTGTTTGTTTAAAATTTTCCAACAAAGAAAATACATGCTTTCTGATGAATTGTTTTTTTTATCTTTATGGAATTTTGGTCTTCGTTGTATAAAATAATTTTTTAGAGAAGAAGCAAAAGGTGGTGGGAAACATGTCTATATTTCTCTTTTCACTTTGCAGATTCACTTGTTCCTAGAATGGGGAAAAAATCTTGACAAGGCAAAAACTATCTTGCAGATTGATTAATATATGCCTTTCCCCAGGGTTTTATAGAGGAGTCACTCCAGGTGTAAGTGGATCATTAGCAACTGGTGCCACTTATTTTGGTGTGATAGAATCCACAAAAAATTGGTTGGAGGAACTAAATCCCAGACTTAGCTCTCATTGGTCTCACTTCATTGCAGGGGCGATTGGTAAGTAATGTTGTCATTTCATTCAAAATGAGCAATATTAAGAATTGTTTCTGTATTTACTTTCCTTTTATTATTGGCTTCATAATACATAGTACATATATGATATCTCGATAGAAAAAGCAACTACTGTACTATGTTTCTCATTTACATCATTTTCATTACAAAGAATATTAATTTCTGCAAAATTGTATCAAATGGGATTCAGAATGAAACTTGAAATTGCTAAAATTAATTTGGATTATGAAAAACTAGTGAAACTGTATGAAATATCTGGCATGTCTGCTTGCTTCTCCTTGGTGCTTCTGATCATGGTCAGAATTGCGTGTTTTATAATTCAATTGTATCTTTAGTTACTTAGGGGGTGCTTGGTTGGATGGAATGGGAGTGGGGAATGGGAAAGCAATGAAAAGTTGGTGCTTGGTTTGAGGAATTGGTGGTGGGTCCCACGGATTTAATCCCTTAAATAGAGGAATGAGTCATTACTTAGCAAAATGGAGGGAATGAAAACTCCTCCATTCCCATTTCCCACTTCTATCAATCACATTCCCATTTCCATACCCATCAATTAACCAAGCACCCCCTTACGGTATATGTCAGTTCAGCTCATTCTCAGTTTGTGTAAATTCCTCCACTACGTATGCATCAATATTGACATCAAGATATTTGCTTCCAGCAATTCGAGTATTCTGATTAATTAATGGCTAGCAGAAAAATATCCATTTTTGAGGAATACCTGAAGTTTAGTTGTTACATTGGTGTATTTCGTGCTCACCAAGTGACTCAATACCATTGAATTTTCAAGGAAGAAAAACTTGTGGATGATTTATTGTGATTTACCATAGCAATGTATTCACAATTGACTTTCAATAAGTTTGAAGAGTATTTTATTATTTTACCTTGCAACAGTCACATGTAGACATGGATAATGACTTTGGAATATAGCTTCATGATCATTCCTTTCTATTCCAGGAGATACACTTGGTTCTTTTGTTTATGTACCATGTGAGGTCATAAAACAGCGCATGCAGGTACAAGGTACCAGCAAATCTTGGACATTATCTATAACTAAAGAAAGCATCCAACACAAATCAGGGGAGAGAATGTATGGTTATTATACTGGAATGTTTCAAGCAGGCCATTCAATTTGGAAGCAACATGGACTAAAAGGTTTATATGCAGGGTATGATGTTTACTTTTTAATTTTCAGTACAATGCTGATCCCATTTCCATTTCCATTGATAATTTTCTTTTTTGGTGTGTGTGTATTTATACATGTGTGTAGGAATACACATATCGGTCGTGCTTATGTAGTTTAGCCAAAAAATATTTGTTTATTTTTTGAGTAGATTCTTTGGATTTAAATTATATTCATTCTTCATCTTTATTATTATTATTTATATTTTTGTGTGCAACTATTTATCATGTTAATCCACACTTTTTTTGGTCACATCTTTTGCACTGAATTCCTTTTTTATGGCCTTCACATTGTTTCTATAGGTATTGGTCTACACTTG
This sequence comes from Kaempferia galanga, assembly GCA_037974795.1. Taxonomy (NCBI): domain Eukaryota; kingdom Viridiplantae; phylum Streptophyta; class Magnoliopsida; order Zingiberales; family Zingiberaceae; genus Kaempferia; species Kaempferia galanga. Next base: position 7,567 of record JBBPFP010960367.1, on the reverse strand, counting down.
CAAGGGATGTGCCTTTTGCTGGTCTAATGGTAGGTGACATGATTGCGATGTTTTTGCTTTTGGTTTGGTTCAATGCATTTATTTGGTTTTAGCATATGTCTCTATTTCTCTTGACATACTTTGGTTGGAATAGACTTTTTGTTTTTTTCAGCTTTTCTTCTATACGGTGCTCTTGTCCTGTGAATAATTATGTTTGTATCTGCCCTGTCTTTGGAACTTTCTCTTCCTTTCTCATCTTGATTCTTATTATTTGTTTTCGCTAGAGATATTTATTATGAAGGGGAGCCTGGCGCAACTGTAAAAGTTGTTGCCGTGTGACTTGGAGGTCATGAGTTTGAGTATTGGAAACATCATCTTGCAAAGCAGGATAAGGCCGTGTACAATAGACCCTTCCTGCGACCTCGCATTGGCGGGAGCTACATGCACCAGGCTGCCCTTTTCGAGATCTGAAATAAATGATCTAACAATTTGCTCTCACATTTTTGTACTTAGGTGTACCGTATTTTTTGTCTAGGACCTGCCTTGCGAATTCACTTCTGACCTGTCTTTCTCATATTTTTCTTCTTGTATGTTTGCCCCATTTATTGTAAACCTGAATCCAATCATCCAAGTGTGAGGTTATTTTGTTACCCATTTATCATATAACATTTACAAATTTTTTAATTACAATTTTTTTGTTCTAGAATGAAGCATTTTAAAGCATATTTTTCTAAACAGTTTGCAATTATAACATCTAATCTATGCTACAATAACAAGGTTATAGAATTTCAATGTAAATTCTTGTCTAGAGTTTCTTTTGTGTAAACTACACAAAGCTATGCATGGTTATAGAATTTGAGATCTTATGTTAATTGTTATTCTTCAAATCTACAACTTTTTCTCAAGAATTTTTTGTATTATCAAACTTTGAAATTCTAATATGTTGCAGCATAGTTGGACAGATTATGATCTATTATTGTAATCAAATGACTTGGAAAGTTCAGATATTTGTCTCTTGCTACCATTTGGCTTTGCTACGTGGCCATATATGTTAACCAATTAATTTCAACAACATTCCATATTTGGCTTTCCCTTGTGATGTTCTTGCTTTCTTCCCTTCTCTGCTTTCTTCCCTTCTCTATGACATCCCCAGTATTCAAACCCAAGCAGTGTTGTTCGCTTCCAATCAGGTCTTTTTCTACCTCCTCTCTTCTTAACCCTGCTTTCATTATTCTCGTCTAGATCTTCCCTCATTATGCTACACAATGTCTTATAATAAAAGAACACGAAGCTTTTGAGTTACTTTGACGTGTGCAAAGACGGATCAACATGAATTGTACCTGTGAACTTAAACTCTTATGGTGTTAAGAGGCACAAGAGTATTATGTAATACTTAAGTGCCTCACCTTTTACCACCTATCATGTTTGTACTATTGATGATATCTTCATTAATGCCCCCTTTGGCCCTTTCTAAATTTTAGTTTAGAAGTTTTAACCTTCTGGTATGTGGATATTAGTTCAAGCATATAGTAAAACTTGTATTCTCCTTTTTTTATATTCATGATGACAATTTCTGGGTCTGCTGAGCATATTCATTTTTCCACCCGCAGGTAATGTTTTATGAAGCTTTGAAAGACATGACAGAGTATGGAAAGCAGAGGTTTCTTTCCAATAGCAACCTTCATCTTGGCAGTTCTTTTGAAGGCCTAGTTTTAGGTGGATTAGCTGGTGGTAAGCTATTATTACACTTAAATTTACTTGGAAACCCCTATTTTCCCTAAAATGTGCACAGTTCTGTGAGCTTGTGTGAAGTTTCGTATATAATTTAATTGTCCATGGCATCATGCTATATTGTTTTTTTGCAGGATTTAGTGCATACCTTACAACTCCTTTAGATGTGATCAAGACAAGATTGCAAGTCCAAGGATCTGCCATAAGGTGGAATACTTGTTTTTTACTCTTTAGGTCACATTAACTAGCAGCTATTACTAGGACCTTTGGCCAACAGTTTAATCCTAAATCCTAAACCCTAAGCCTTAAACCCTAAACCCTAAACCCTGGTAACTAACAGTATAACTTTCTAATACTAAGACCTTGAGGTAACTAACAGCATAACTTTATCAGCTAAACATACACTCAAGTTTATATGTTGATGGCAATCTCCAGAAATTCATACCAATTCTTCTCAGTTTTTCTTTTCTCATGAGCATTGTTGTTTTTTTTTCTGGTAATAAATGTCATTGCATAAAAAAAGTGATAATAGCTGATTTGTGCACCAGTATAATTATCTTTCAACTTCAGGCAATCTATTTCTCGAATCCTTTACATTTGCCTTCCTGCCACTTCTTCAATCTGTAGCATGTGAAGGAAAAACTGACTACATCAAACAATTATTGCTGTTTCTAATTTCTGAAGTATTTATTTCCTTCTTAACATCAAGATGTCGAACTACAATTTCATATCTGTGCTTCAATAGCTAATTATATTGGAGGATATTTTTTGGAAATTAAAATTCCTTTAATTAAATTAGCTTTTCATGAGGTTTTTCATACAATATGGCACTTATCAGGTACCACGGATGGCTGGATGCTTTAAAAAGAATATGGGTAGCTGAAGGCCTTGGTGGTATGTTTAAAGGTAGTGTACCTAGAATAATGTGGTATTTCCCTGCCTCTGCCTTCACTTTTATGGCAGTGGAGTTCCTTAGAGAGAATTTTAATGGGAAGATGGATGATGATCACAAAGTCACTACTTTATCAATGGACCAAAGCTCAACCATTCAAGAAGAATCATCTTGCACGCCTTGATTATATCTCGCCCACAATCTTGCATGCAAGATGTAGAACCAATACAGTGCACCAATACAATGCAACTCTAACAAAGGTACTTCCTCGAGTGGCGTGCAGTTCATACAACAGTTTGTTATTGTTCTCAGGATACTTTTCTGGAACTGGGAGCAATTCACTTCGGCCCAAGTGTGATCTAGGATTGTATGTATTGCGTGCAAACTTGATGGGCAATTTGAATGTTGCATGTTATTCTTTGTCTTCGCCACAATGTTGTACAGGGGTTGATATGTCAAGGTTCATTGGTGAAATGATCCGTACTGATTGATAACGTTACTGGTATCCAATTTTGTGGATACGAATGTCTCTGGGACATGCGTGACAGTGGCTCGGGCTATGCTCTTTCCTTGTATTAATGCTTGAGGTGGTACTTAATAGTGACTTTGTTCTCTTGTTCTTGAGTCAGGGCATGGCCAACTTATTGTGGCAACTTGCTATCTTTTGATAAACTTTCAAAATGTAAAAGAGATAACTTCGTGTCAAATTGCTTGTGTCGTTATACCTAATGAAAAAATTGTTCAAAAGATAAAAGAAATCACGATTAATTTATGAACGAATTTCCGTTCCTCTCTCTAAAGTTACATAATTTATTTAATTATTGTACGTTGCAGTATTAAGTTTATTCCAGGTGTCTTTTTCCCTCCATCTTTAGGTAATAGAAGGAAAATCAAGAAGAATATTTATGAGTTAAATTTATAATCGAAATAGTTAGAAGATGGGAGGGACTTTTTCCAAGGATATGTATCTATTAGGAAGCAATACGTCGGCCTTATGGTCCTAAGGCCCCACGAGATGTTGGTTGGCTATAAGGTGGCCGTGTTACATTAGGATAAGAGATTAATTTTTAATGTGCACATGCTTTTAGAGAAAAAAATTCCCTCCCACCCCTAGTCAATTTGGTGGTCATCTATAAGCTAATTCCTAATTTATCTTCCTTCTCATAACTTAGATATGGATTGTAAGAGACACTAAGATGAATATAATCATTTTTACTATAACATATGTTGGTCACATGTATGAGGATTGATATCCTAGACTCTCACTCGTGCGTGATGCATATGCATGATGCATATTGGTGATTGAGAGCGTAGGACGTCGAGACTATCCGTGCACGATATGTGCACGGGCAACTGAGAGTGTGGTTAGCCTTGCTAAACCTTTAGCTTATATATATTGGCCATATAATTTTTTACATTTGATTTTATATGTTTAGTTTATTTTACCATATATAAGTTTGAATATATTGGATTATATGAAGATTTTATGAAATTCAAAATAATTTTTCTTTGACATACTTAATATGTTTATTGACCTAGATAAAATAATTAAAATAAAAGAATATTTTTTTATTTTTACCCTATAAAATTTTTTGACGCTTATTGATATTATTATTTTACTTAAGAAAAAAAATGACATTACGGGACACATCACATGTGACATGTCCATCACTATCAGTTAATTGAATTAAAGATACTAATGATTAATGAGAGAAAGAATAAAATTTTAAAACTTTTTGAAGGTATTTTAATGATTTTAAAATTCTAAAATGGACATTTGAAAAATAAGTAAATTTTAAAGGGTAAAATGAAAAACAAAACCCGTAGATAAAAAAAAAAACACGACGGCTTAACGCGTAAACGGCCAATCCGTGAACGCGAATCTAAAAGCGGCTTCCGAAGTGATGGTTTCTTGTCACGTTTTCGGTGGACCCTATCTTCGCCTAATTATTCCTCTAGGAAACCCAAATCGCTCATTTAAACCAATTCTAGTCCACTGCCAGTTTAATCGCGTCACGACGAGTCAAATCTCTCTCCGCCCCTTCCTTTCCGCCGACGATTTCGAGCTCCAGATCCTGCAAAATGTCGGTGAGTATCGCCGGATCCACTGGTCCTACATTCTTTCTCCTTTACTGATTCTTCCGCCAGTTCTGGAATCTGGATCTCTCTTTTCCCTTCTTGCTTTCTTCGTTTAGTTGTTCCTGGTGAAATTAATCAATGTTTCTTTGTCTTGGATTGGATCTGAATTCCGGATTGTTCATGTCTGAATATTTGTCAAAGATTTTAGTTTTGGTAGTGCGGATCCATGGCTAGTGATCCCTTGCGACTTCTTTCGGACACGCCACTACTCCTTTCCACTGATTCGATGTGCTTTAATCCGGTTGGATCGAAAAAGTTCATCTTGGTTCATGATGTTGAGATTGCGTGAATGTAGATCTGATTTTTCTATATCCCAGGGTTCGTTTCTTGCTGTACTTGTAATGGCGTAATGTGGTTCATCGATGAACTAGTCGATCATTTGCTTTCGTTGACTTCCCTTTAATTTAGTCTGATGTTTGTGCTTTGCGAAATCTAACGCAGAAGTTGAAGTTTGTACGCTTCTGCTACTCGTTTAGCTCCCAATTACTCAAATTCTTCTCTGGTAGTTGCTTTTTAAGTTTAACATACTAAAAAGGGCGGCCGGTGCACGAAACGGCCGAAACTTCGGTCGGGGTCTAATGTATAGACTGTTATCTTGCATTGCAATAGCGATTCAAATCCGTGATCACAAAGTTACACGACAACAGCTTATTAAGTTTAGCATGCTAATCAATCACAGAGTGATTGATTGCCTGGCATTGAAGAGGAAGTTTATCTTACATATCTGGGAAGAAGAGGACATTCTATTTGAGAAACTTGAGAAGACGTAGATTTTTAATACCTATGGGTTGATTCTAGAGAGTGCTAGATGCTCATACGTAAATACTAAGAAGAGAAAGCTAATGGCTGCATGAGTGTGCCATCATCTTCACAGACATTTGGTCTTGTGGATGTCTTATTGATTATAAATCATTTTATGTATTCTGTTTCATTCTCTTGTATCTCTTATCGAATTCTGTATATATGTTGGTAGTATAGTCAGACATTGAATTGCAGGTTACAGACAGTGATGCAGAATGATTAGTATTAATTGGTTATTATCTTCTTTTTCCTCCAAGTGGTGGGTTTTCGAAAACTTATTTATAGTTCAAACTTGTTAGTTTCTTTCTTTCGTGTAATTTATCATTGCCTTGTTGTTAAATATGATTATATATTTATTAAACTATGGAATTGATAAGGCTTTTTCTGTTTGAAACTGAACATTGAACTCTTCTTTTCACCTTCTCCGCAAGCAAAGACAGTGAAAATAAGCAACATTTCTTTGTTAGCAACTCAAAGGGACGTACAAGAATTCTTTTCCTTCTCTGGGGATATTGATTATGTTGAGTTGCAAAGGTAATTTTTATATCCTTTGTTAGAACCTTTTTGGTATCTGTAAAGATTATGAATTAGGGAACGATATGATGTGGCGAAATGAGAGATTTCTTTTTGCAGTGAATCAGAAAATACTCAATGTGCATACGTCACTTTCAAAGAGTCACAGGGAGCAGAAACTGCAGTTCTTCTTACGGTGAATTAAACTCTCGCTATAAACTCCTGCTTCTTTCTCCAATACCTTAAAAGGATGCTTTATGTTTTCTTTTCCCAATTGAAACAACAAGATAGTAAATCTGTTTCAGCTCTATAACTACAGGGAGCAACCATTGTTGATCGTGCTGTTGCAGTTTCACCGGCTCCAAATTACAAGTTGCCTCCTGAAGCTTTCAGGCATTCACTAGTAAGTTTGGTGTCTTTGTTACTCTTTGCACTTTGTCATTTTTCTAATTGCCTACCTTTTATGCCTGAAAGGATGGAAAATCTTCAGCTACCAGTGTGGCAGTGCAGAAGACTGAAGATGTGGTAAGTAGCATGTTGGCCAAGGGTTTTGTTCTGAGCAAGGATGCACTCCAGAAAGCCAAATGCTTTGATGAGCAGCACCAGCTTCTGTCGACTGCCTCAGCTACCGTCGCATCTCTGGACAAGAGGATTGGTCTGAGTGAGAAGCTAAGCACAGGTATGGCTATGGTCAGTGGCAAGGTCAGGGAGGTGGATGAGCGATTCCAAGTATCAGGGATCACAAGGTCAGCCCTTGCTACTGCTGAGCAAACGGCCACGAATGCTGGATCAGCCATTTTGAGCAACCCTTATGTCTCAAATGGTGCATCCTGGTTCTCCAGTGCACTTGGCAAAGTAATGAAGGCTGCTGAGGATGTTAGCATGATGACTAGGGAGAAGGTTGAGAAGGCCGAAGAAGAAAGGAAAGAAATGTTCTGGAATGAGAAAGGTGGGATGGTGAGCCAGTATGCAAAGGTCCACCTTGATGAGCCATTGCTGAGTGAACCTGCGACTGTGCCAGTATATTCCATGGATGAGGAAGAGAAGCTGCGGACCTTGTGAGTTGTGTACATTTGATAAATTTGTGTCATTGTTCCTTCTTTGTTTTGTACAGTCATTCTTTTGATGCTTGTACAATCCTTTGGCATTGCTGGGCCATGTCCAGAATGAAACTTGCATGGGACATTTGTGTTTTCAATTCAATAGTCAATGTTAAACCCTTACGTCGCTGTTCTTCTCTAGTTAATCCAGAAGTGTTAAAGGGATCAACCATCAACTGCCTTGCACCCATACCGTCAGTCATTTTTAACCCCCAAATTATTCAAATATGGTATCGCCGAAATAGGACAGTTTTGTTTTTACTCCATCTAAAAAGACATTTATAGTTATTGTAGAACTTTGTGAAAGAAGAACTTGATTTATTACATGAAAGAATTCATATTTATACAAAGTTAGGGTTGACCTATTCTATGGAAATAAATTAAAATTTAATCTAAAATATCTCTAGACATA
>JBBPFP010960054.1:0-14536 GCA_037974795.1 Kaempferia galanga | reverse complement strand
TGAAATCAGACAATTTGCTGATGAAACTTTAGGCGGTTTAAAAGGACCACATTAGCTTGGCAAAGAAAATTTAATAGAATTGGAATCAAAATTACTTCTCTCATCCCAATTAAGGCAAGAGATGCTCACATTGTGGGAGCAATTGCCCAGCCTAATCAATCACAAGTGGGAGCAATTGACAATGTGAGATTGACTGCCAATCAGTTCGGCCTAGACTGGGTTGGCCAAGGCGAGATGTGTTAGACATGCCAATTGGTCAAGTTGACATAGTTAGTAGGTCTGATCATGTTTATTGACTTATCTCACAAGGTCATTTGCAGTTCAACTTGCTTGCTTGGTTTAGTTAACCATGGTCTAATTAGCTGGAATTAGGTAGGGTGACCTATTGGTTGGGTGTATTGGCCTGACTGTGCTTGCCAAGATGACTGAGCATCTCTGATCAAGCTGTTCAACTAGATGGATCAGGTTTATTCAAACCTATTTGTATCTTTTTCACCAAATACGATTCATACTTGAAACATTTAAATTTTATTCTATTAGTGACCAAACATAATAATAATTATTATTTTTATTCCAATCACCATTGTATTCCACTCCATTCTCATTCCAATTCCATTGCACCAAACTTGCCATACATTCCATGATCAGTGAGGGGGCTGTGAACCATAGACTATTCAGTAGGAAATGTCGGCATTGCAAATTCATCTAGAACAATGATACCAGTTTTCAAATGCTTGCATGACTCTTAGACTATTCTCCACTAGAGAATGCCTTGTTAATAAGCTCAAATCAAGGACTACTGTCTTATCTCTAGCATATAAAACATCATGTTATCCGCTAGTTTTTTTTTCAATAACTGAATGCACTCAATCAATTGGTTCATATAAAACGCTAATGGAAAAGGTTATAGTTTGCCCAACTCCTTCGCTGTATCCATATCCTCTATTAGAAAAATCTATAAAGTGAAAGCTAGCTACCATTTGGTTGCCTAGAAAACCATCCAGTTTTTTTAATAATCTTGGACGCTACCAATTTCCAAAGCCAAACATTTACTAATTTAAAATAAGATTTATAGCGAGCATCATTTTGATCTGTTGATTCATATAAAAGGCTAATGGAAAAAGTTATAGCTTGCCCCAACTCCTTTGCCGTATCCGTATCCACTATTTGAAAAATCTGTAAAGGCTAGCTACCATTTGGTTGCTTAGAAAACCATCCGTTTATTTAATATCTTGAACTTTACAAATTTCCAAACCCAAACCTTTAGTAATTTAAACTAATATTTATAGCAAGCTGCCTCAGGAAAGGCAATTTTGAATTGGAAAGATAGTGGCAAATGATGTTATAGGAGTTGTAGATTATTATTTCATCCATAGTTTAAAATCTCGATATGGGTGAAACATTTTGCTCCGACCACGACACAGGTGCCGGCGCACCTAGAGGCCCCTACGGACGCGTCTTGTGGGCCTGCGGTTGCTGGCGGTGGGGGCTGGGGGCAGAAGGTTTTAACTTAGGTTTAATTAAATAACTTATGTTAATATTATTCTATTAATTTAATATATATATATATAAAATATTTTTTTATTCTTAAATAAGGTTTTAACTTATGTTTAATTAAATAACTGATGTTAATAATTTTAATCAACTCCTAGCTATAATTGGGATAATTTGGATATGCGTAATTAAACCTAATAAAATTATTCCATTATATACCCTGCACACTTGTGGGCGACCGAGTGAGATCCGGGTGCTCGGATAGAACTCAATCGCCCACGGGTGTGCAGGGTATCAAATTCGTATATCTTTATAATATTTTTTATTTTTAAATATTTAGATTAAATTTTTTATTTTTAGTTAATATATTTTATATTTAATTAATACTGAAACTATGTCAGCACGACACGACACGATATGGTACTGAAATTGTAGTTCCAATTTAGTGACCGAAACTTCAGCATAGGTTGAGATTTTAAACCATGATTTTATCCCTAGGATCATACCACACTTGTATTAGAAGTTTTTAGTATTTGTTCCTGTATTGGTCATCAATTCTATAGAAATGTTTCTGCTTTAGGACACCAATTTTCCTGATAATTTCACATGTTTTACTCATTTTTTATGCATTTTAAACGGAATATGTTCCATCATTTGAGATTTATGTAGAGTAAAACCTTGTTCAATTACTTGATCTTCAATCTAAAAATTTTCCTATTCATTAGTTTCTTTCTTTCTTTCAATCTATGGTAACAATATATTTTCATTTTTCTTCTAATGAAATTTACTTTCTTATTAGAGAGATTCCACACCCCTTGATTCTATGGTTCTACTGGTCTTGTCTTGTTACTCTTGGTTGAATCCTTTCTTCTTTCTTTCTTTCATTCAGGAGTTGTGGGATGTCCTTCAAAGTCAAGTTGTCGAATACGTTAACAGTGAAGCCCCTTCAGTTTTAAATTCAAAAAATCGTGGCCTTGTTCAGAGGCTTAAAGGAAAGCAAGGGCGTTTTCGTGGTAACTTATCTGGAAAACGTACTGAATTTACTGGCAGAACTGTCATTTCTCCAGATCCAAATTTGAAAATTACTGAGGTCAGCTTTTTACGTTTTTGAGATCTTTACTGATCCAAAATGTTTTAGTATACTTGCCTTTCTTACATCAATCAATTGCTCTGATTGTATTTTAGGTTGCAATTCCTATGCTTATGGCAAAGAAATTAACTTTTCCAGAAAGGGTTTCTGTTCATAACATAGAAAAGTTGAGACAACGAATAGGCAATGGACCTGACAAATACCCAGGGGCAAATTTTATTTTACTACCAGATGGAACCAGACAGTAAGTTGTTAGTTATTGGATTGCCATCAAATGAGTCAAGAGTAAGATTTTCGACTACAACTTATTCAAGAATAACTATCATGCAGGCATTTACGATATGTGGACAAGAAAACTGCTGCTAGTGAACTAAAATATGGTTTTATAGTGGAAAGGCATTTGGAAGATGGAGATGTTATTCTTTTTAACCGGCAACCAAGTCTGCATAGGATGTCAATTATGTGCCACAGGGTATCCACATATATCGAAAATTCATCTCCATTAGTACTGCATAGTATGCCAATTATATGTGTTTGGAGTGCTGTTTCATTTTTTTTTGCTGTCTTTCTATCTATGAATGCAGGCAAGGGTAATGCCTTGGAGAACATTGAGATTTAATGAATCTGTTTGCAACCCTTACAATGCTGATTTTGATGGTGATGAGATGAATTTACATGTTCCTCAAACAGAAGAAGCACGCACTGAAGCTCTTATGCTTATGGGGGTATTTTGGTTTCAGTCACTCTGTAGCTAGATATATATATTTTTTAACTCAGAATTTCATTTGTGTTTTTTTTGTTGCTCTAGGGCTGAGGATTAGGCATTATAGTGTCTGTTTTTACATTTTACATCACTGTAAAATTTAATGCATTTGTTGGCATATGAGGCTGCATTTGTATCTAATTTTTTTTCTAGGCTTTCATTTTTTTTTCTCAACAAAAAGGAAACTTATTTATGAAAAATATGGTTGCTACTTACCATATAATATCCAAGAGTATAGGTGCATAAGTAAACTGTTTTTGGGAGTGATTTATCATCCTTTTTAAGGGAGAAAGTATTATTCATTACTTTGAAAAGTTGAAAAAGGTGATTGCAAACTTGTTCATTTATTATTATTATTTTCATTTCCACATTCTCTTTTTATAAAAAGGGTAGCCCGATGCACGAAGCTGCCATGTGAGGTTTCGGTGAAGGATCCATTATACACCGCCTTACCTTGCTTTTTTTTTGGCAAGAGGCTGTTTCCATGATTCGAACCCGTGACCTCTAGGTCACTAGGTAACAACTTCACCGTTAGGCCAAGACTCCCCTTCTTCCACATTCTCTTTTTATGGAAAAGGTAAATTGAAAAAGAAAATTCATGAAGCAGATGCATCATAAGATATTTTCCTGTGATAATGAAACGGGTTGTGTACCAGTGGCACAACTATTGCAATGCTGGTTAGATTCTAACTCAACTAAGCAGCTAATGTTGATTGAAGGTAGCTTGATGAGTGAGACATGCCAATTATTCTATTCTTTCTAACCTTAGTTTTAGAAGAACATGTTGCACATTGCTGACACTGAGATGGTGTAACCTTCTGTGGTTATGTTCATTGCCTTACTGATATTTTTATTTTTGTTAATGTGCACTCTAGTTAGAAATCCATTTATCTGCTATTACAATATTATACTTGTTTTATCTTTTTTAAAGAATGTTGTTGAAGCTTTATCATGCTGCTTCACAGGTGCAAAATAACTTGTGCACTCCAAAGAATGGGGAGATATTAGTTGCTTCCACCCAGGATTTCCTGACATCATCATTTCTGATTACACGGAAAGATACCTTCTATGAGCGAGCTACATTCTCCCTAATGTGCTCCTACGTTGGTGATGCTATGGAGCCTGTTGATTTGCCTACACCAGCCATCATGAAGGTCTTGCTTAAGCCTTAGTTTAGGATGCAACAACTACTTCTCTATGACTGTCACTAGATTTCATTTACTACCTCAGTTGGAAAACATAGGGCTTTCTCATTTAAGCTTCAGTCGTTTACCCTATCAACTATCTTACTACAATCCTTTTATGAGTTGTTTTGGACGTTTACTTTTCCAAGTTGATTGCTTTGCCCTAGCTTGTCCAATTAATTTTATTAATATGTGGGTACCATTTTAATATATTTCTCCATTCTTTGCAGCCTGTTGAACTATGGACTGGGAAGCAACTTTTCAATGTTCTTGTGCGTCCTAATGCACACACAAAGGTGTTTGTTAATCTTACAGTCAAAGAGAAAAATTATACAAAATATGAGACCATGTGTCCCAGCGATGGATATGTATATTTTCGTAACAGTGAGCTTATAAGTGGGCAACTAGGGAAGGTTACTCTAGGTGAGCAACTTTAAACTTCCTCTTTTAAGGAGAAATGATATGTGCTACTCTTTTATGGTTGACAAGGATCCAGTTCTTAGTTTGACTTATCTAGTGCTTTTGTGTTTTCAAGAATCCCGTAAGAAGCGAGCGTAGTGTCTAGATTAAGCCCTGATGCATTGTGCGGTTAGGTCTGCAAAAGGGTGTGCCAATTGGCATGAATTAGAGTCAATTCAAGTTCTTTCATGAATTAGAGTCAATTCCAGTTCTTTCAGGATTATATTATGGATACAGTTTTCATTAGTTGAATATTTATTAATAAAGAAATAGTTTCCTTGGCTGTTTTACAAAGCTTATATATTATGATTTAACTGTCTTCCAACTTCCATGTGACAAAATTTATGTTCTTTTTTTGAAGGAAATGGTAACAAGGATGGCCTATTCTCTGTTCTCCTAAGAGACTATAATTCTCATGCTGCTGCAAGTTGTATGAATCGATTGGCTAAGTTAAGGTAATATATTTTTTCCCCTTGTGTCATTCAAGTCATGCACTATTTTTTCATCTAACTATGATTTTTTTGGGATAAAGATGGAATCATGAGGAAAAAATTAACTCGCATCTCCTGTTAACTAATATTCTTACTATTGTATCTAGTTTCTCACAGCCTCACAAGTTCTTTTGTGACTGAGATGATTCGGAATACCTTCTTCTATGAAGTGCCTTGGAACAACTTTGCACAATTTATGAACATCTTTTACAAGCAAAGGAGCATCTTTAAGTTCTACAATGACTTATTACAACTCCACTAGGACGACAATGATTTGTAATACAACTTTGTTATGATTTTCTCAATTAGCAAGTAGCTCTGTGTGGACTCACGAGCTGTGTGAGTGTTTCTTGAACTGATGAACAACTCTGGAAGAGCTGAAATCTCGAACAACTTCCATCCACTAGGGAAGGAATGAAATCACATAATAGTTCCTTTAAGTATATAAATGTCACCTATTCTTTTTCTTCTTCACCTCCTCCTTCCATCACCGGTGCTAAATTTTAAATATCCATTGAAAGATACATTTGTCAAATCAAATTGTGGGGGAAAATGATTTGAACAATATTCATTTAATTTACGGGAGGAAGAGTCTCTTAATAGACTACCTCATTGGTGTATATAGGTTACCTTTTGCTACATATCTCGCATTATATCCTACCCCTTTCAAGTGACCCACCTGATTTATCGTTTTGGCTATGAACTATTTTACACCTCACTAATACAATATCTTTAGGTTTTATATAATGACCAGATTTTTGTTCTTTTCCATGCATTCATTTCCTCTATCATTGACGGTGTGAATCTCCCTTTTGAAAAGATATTTAAACAATTGTTTAATGTTTCCTTTCTTCCTTTGGTGATCAATGATTTTGAGCATCGCAACAATTTATTTATCTGGTTGTTAATTGTTAGATTGGATAGACCAGCTAGAGGGGGTGAATAAATGACGTGCAATTAGATTAACTTCTCTTTCTAACAAACTTAGCAAGCACAACACAACAACAACAACCAAGTCTTATCCCACTAAGTGGGGTCGGCTTTATGGATCCTTTTATGCCATTGAACTCTATCTCCTACTATATTATCATCTATATTTAAATAAATTTTATCTTATTTTGTTATTGCTAACCAAGTCTTTTTTTGTCTTCCTCGTTTGATATGAGTGTTTGTCATAGTTTCACATCGCCTAACTAGAGCATTGATTGGTCATCTACGTACATGTCCTTACCATCTTAAACGTTTCTCTAGTTTTTTTTCTCAGTAGATGCAACTCCGACTTTCTGTCTAATGCTCTCATTTCTTATTCTGCCCATCCTTGTATATCCACACATCCACTTTAACATTCTCACCTCTGCAATTTTCATTATGTGCTTGAGTCATAGCAAAGGACACACTTTAATTAATTAAATATAATAACATAAAATAGTAAGGAGGCAAAAGGTTTACTTGGTCACAACTTGGGTGGTTGTTAATCAAAGGTTGTGACAAAGTGCACTACTGAAAGCTCCTTCGACAGAATCGGAAGCGGAGTAGCCCCTTATAGTAGTTGAAAGTACATAAACTTAAAACTGAAACTAGAAATGAATACCGAGTGTGTTCTTTACAACTAGCTTTAGGGTGTTTTTTATAACCTCCCGGTTGAAGTGACAGTTTCCTGATGTGACACTATTGAGGCACCTCACTAGGCTCCAAATGCCTCCATATGGATAAAACTTTACTCGAGTTGCAACGACTCATTTGATGATCGGCATGATTGAGTTGCCTATCTCCTGGATCCATTCTAGGCACCTCGGGTCATCCATGGTGCCTCGAGTCCATAATGGCTCTTTAACAACTTACTCGCTTGAGGCGCTTGAAGCCAACTGAGGCGCCTCAAGTCTTCAGGGCGCCTGGAAACATCCATGCGCTTAGTTGTCGCCCATTCTTCATTTCGCTCGCTTGGTTGATGCTCTGATCGGCTAGAGTTGAAAGCCAACACACCATTCTTCTAAGGCGTATGAGCTTGGATACTAATTGTTGGATCGGGTGGACTGGCTAGAGAGGGTGAATAGATGACCTGCAATTAGATTAGTTTCTTCTCTTGCTAACGAATTTAAGAATAGCATAAAAATAGTAAGGAGACAAAAGGTTTACTTGGTTACAACCCGGGTGGTTGTTAATCCAAGGCTGTGAAAAAGCACACTAATGAAAGCTCCTTCAATAGAGTCAGAGGCGGAGTAGCTCCTTATAGTAGTTGTGTTATTTATAGCCTCTTGGTTGAAGTGACTGTTTGCTGATGTGGCAGAATTGAGGCGCCTCAATAGGCTTCAGGCGCCTTCATGTGGATAAAACTTTATTCGAGTTGCAATGGCTCGTTTGCTAATCTGGCGTGATCTAGGCTCTTGGATCCTTCTAGGCGCTTGGATTCATTCGAGGTACCTCGGGTCATCCAGGACGCCTCGAGTCCGCAACGACTCTTTAACAGCTCACTTGCTTGAGGCGCCTAAAGCCAATCCAAGCGCCTCAAGTCTTCAGGGCGACTTGAGGCACTTGGA
The DNA here is from genome assembly GCA_037974795.1 of Kaempferia galanga. Lineage (NCBI taxonomy): Eukaryota > Viridiplantae > Streptophyta > Magnoliopsida > Zingiberales > Zingiberaceae > Kaempferia > Kaempferia galanga. The sequence continues at coordinate 6,518 of JBBPFP010960054.1, read as the reverse complement.
AACATTCACACGCCTAGAATGGTCAACACTAGTTGTTGACAATTCTTCGTTTCGCTCGCGTGGGCGATGCTCTGACTGTTCAGAATCCAACTTCAGCCTTCTCTTCGAGTAGGCTTCCTCCTGGCTTTACGTCCCTTCGGATGCACCGTGTGTGTCCTTCTCGCTCCACCGGTGTACTCTTCCGTAGCTCATTGTCTCTCAGATACACTGAGCCCGTCGACTCCCTTCCTGTGCTATCCTTCTCGCTAAACTAATATAGGACTTAACTCTGATCCACATCAAAACTAACCGGGGTACTTACATGAATCTGTTTATTAAATCCACGAAATTCATTTTACTTTATTATATATATATATGTGTAACTGACTATTATCAATATTAAATTGTTGCAATCATAATTATGCGTTGTGCAACTCTAATTTCATTATAATATATGCAAACACTAATATGGCCTCAATGGCTTTAATATTTTATTTTACTAATTTTGTTCAACTATCTATATTGGTGTATCCAGTGCCAGGTTCATAGGGAACCATGGATTTTCAATTGGCATTGATGATGTCAAGCCTGGAGAACATCTCAATCAGCAAAAGAAGAAAAAAATTGATGATGGATATAGAGAATGCTATGACCATATTTCTTCATACAGAAAAGGACAACTTACTCTGCATCCTGGTTGCAATGCAGCTCAGACTTTGGAAGCGAAGATAACAGGTGTATTGAACGAAATTCGAACTACTGCTGGAAGTGTAAGCGCACTGTTATTTATTAATGGCTTTTTTGTTTCTTACCTTTGCAGGACATTTAACATTTTGTACTTATTTGTTTGTTATTCTCAGGTCTTTTTCCTTGTAATATGTTATTATCTATGAACTAAGGCAGATCAATTTGGTTTTTTAAGTTCAACATATATTGCTGTGCTATCAAATTACCATTGTAGTTGATTTATAGAAATTTCTTACCGTATCTATGTCTACGTCCATTAGTTTTCAATTTTAGTAGTTTTTTGAATATATAAACATGCATGCTAGTTTCTTACTTATCCTTTTACTTCAGGTTTGTATGAAAGAACTCCACTGGAGAAACAGTCCCTTGATTATGTCACAATGTGGTTCTAAAGGTTCTCCAATCAATATCAGCCAGATGATAGCATGTGTTGGTCAACAATCAGTTGGAGGTCGTCGCGCTCCAGATGGATTTATACATCGCACTCTTCCACACTTCACTATTAATTCAAAGACTCCTGCTGTAAGTTTACTAATAATATTCTTATTCTCTGAACCATGTCTCTGAAATCTGTGTACTTTTTTTTTGTATTATAGGCTAAAGGCTTTGTTGCTAATTCATTTTACACTGGCTTGACGGCTCCGGAGTTCTTCTTCCATACAATGGGTGGACGAGAAGGTCTTGTGGACACAGCAGTATGGATCACTCCCAATGACATAAAACATTTTTTATTTCTAAAAGTTGTTTTAAGTGTTCAATATTTTTCATTGCATTTTTACACTTGTTTAGTTTGAGTATCAGTAGTGCTGTACATCTTTTAATCCACTAGGAATTTTCATGCAAATCATAGGCAAACCCTGGATAAATTAACAATTCAGCACTTCAATTGTCATGTGAGAAGAACCATCATTTTCCACTTTTTGGAAATTTACAATCAAGGTTGTCAAATTATGATATGTATCATGAATCTTGTTTGTTGAAGTTTCAGATCATGCATTATAAGTTAAATCATGTTGACCAAGTTACAACATCATTGTGTCATAAAATATATATGATTTGTACCTTAATTGGAATAATTATTGCATCATAAAATATATAAAAATCATGTTATTATTCTTATTTAATAGCATAATATGATTCGTTACTTCTCATGACATCGACTTCTCATGAAATCTCATTTTGTATCTGCTTTTGAATTTCTACTGTTTCACACAGATTTTTTTTTACAAATACTAGTTTCTTTTACTTTGTCACATATTTAATTATCTGTAACATAATAGGTAAAAACAGCAGAAACTGGGTACATGTCCCGGAGATTGATGAAAGGCTTGGAAGATCTCTCCATTTATTACGATCAGACAGTGCGCAATGCTAGTGGAGGTGTAGTACAGTTTCTTTATGGAGATGATGGCATGGATCCAGCAAAGATGGAAGGCAAAGATGGCATTCCTTTAAATATGGATCAATTATTTATGAAGATTATGGTTAGTAGTTCAGCATTCGAATGCAGTTTTTTAATACGAACATTCGCAGAACCGATTGTTATCTTCTGAATTACAGGCAACTTGTCCTCCTAGAGAAAAAAACATGTTATCTCCAACCGAAATTTCAAAATTTGTGGACGACAGATTGGCAAAGCATGATATGTCACCTGAGGGTGGTTGCTCTGCTGCCTTCAAAAGCTCGTTGTCTGATTTTGTCCATAAGCGTGTTACTGCTTTGGAATACACAAGGAAAGCACTTCAACTCGATGAAGCAGTTGTAGGGGAGAAACGTTCCGGTGCATTGGAAAATGTTGCTGCTAATATATCAGGAATTTCTCCTAGACAGCTGGAGGTTTGATTGTTTCTAGATGATCTTGAAAATTTAAACAAAGTTCTTTTATTTTTTATTCCAATTTATTGGTAAATAATTTCATGTTGGTCTTTAAAACTTACAGGTAATCATATTAAATATTACCTGGTCTTTAAAACTCAGTTAAGAGTATTAGAGTCAGTAGGATTATTAAGTATTATGTTTATCTTATATCGTGTCCCATATATACCGACGTAATTGTTATCTCATATCGAATGCTACATAATATTCCCTATCTTTAAACTTTAACATGTTTGGAATCCTTTTGTTTTTTGCTACAGGTTTTTCTAGAGACATGTATATCGCGCTATCATTCAAAAAGAGTTGAAGCTGGAGCATCAATCGGTGCGATTGGAGCCCAAAGCATCGGAGAGCCAGGGACACAAATGACATTAAAAACTTTTCATTTTGCTGGAGTTGCCAGCATGAGTATCCTTTAATGATATTATGTTAAAACTGATGATCGGTTTATGCCTAATACTGGAGTTGCTCATTTTTCATTTTTGTCCTTTCAATATTTAGTTTATATTCTTGATTTGTATGTTAACTCATATGAGGCCCCTGCTCGCTTTGTAGATGCAGCTCTCTGACTTTTGGTTTAATATTCACATTACTTATATTCCTTTCACATCAACATCGACATATCATATATAAGTTATTTCTTGACTGAGCATCAGATGTCACACTTGGTGTTCCACGTATCAAGGAAATAATAAATGCATCCAAAAACATAAGCACACCAATCATTACTGCTGTGCTTGAAAATAACAATGTCTATTCCGCACGCATCGCGAAAAGTAAAATAGAGAAAACAACCTTAGGGGAGGTATGTTTCTTATTATGTACTTAAGTTAAAGTGAAGATGAGTTCTAGGAAACTTTCATTCCATCTTTTTTTGTGGAAGAATTCTAACTCTATAGATACTGATCCTGTTGTTACCATGAAGGTTGCTGCAGCAATCAAGGTTGTGCTGAAACCAGGACAACAATGTATATCGATAAAACTTGACATGGACCTAATTCAAGAATTACATATGGGAATCTCTGCTGAATCTGTGCGTTATTCGATCCTTGGTCATCCAAAAATAAAACTAAAAGAACAGGTGAAGTATTCTATCTTTTCTCTCTTTTTTTTTTTTTTTGAAAAATTATTGGCTCTTCATTCTCAGTCTTTACCATTCTATTTTTTTGCAACAGCATGTACACAGTGTAGGCTGCGACAAGTTGAAAATATTTCCCCCGGAAGTTGATAGAATGAAGTTCCATTCTGGACTACACAATTTAAAATCCATGCTTTCTAAGGTTGTTGTGAAGGTAAATAGCAATAGCCGCTTTTATTGCCATTTGAAATTTCATTTAGTCCGATAGACTTCTTTATGGAAGTTCTATGAATCTTTTAATTGTTTACCTTAAAGTTAAGGTACAAGGCATTGCATTTCTTTCTCAGGGCTTTCCATCTGCTGAGCGAGCAATTATCAGTGAAAAGAATGGTGACCACAAACTGTTGGTTGAAGGGTCAGTAGGCACACTTCTATTCTCTTATCAATTGTTTATATATATATATATATTGCAATTCAAATTAAAGTAGAGGATTGAGCCCAATGGTACAGGAGAATCTATATAACCGACCCCACGTAATAGAATAAAGGTGTGATTGTTGTCGTTGTAGTATTGTAATTCAAATTGAAAAATTCACCAAAACATGCAACCCTCTTTACAATGGTCAATCCTTGATATAACAAATACGATGAAAATATCTAGTTGTTTATCTTAGGGGTTCTAATATCTCCTGATCTACAATCATACGAGACTTGTTGTATGTGTTGGTGTTCAGGACGAATCTTTTAGGAGTCATGGGTACTCTAGGAATTGATGGAAGAAAAACGACGAGTAACCATGTTATGGAAGTTATGCGGACACTTGGAATTGAAGCTTCGAGGAAGAGCATCATTAATGAAATTCAATTTACCATGAGCAGCCACGGCATGAGTATTGATGTTCGCCACATGATGCTTTTAGCAGATCTTATGACATACAAGGTAATAAATCTTGATAGTATCTACCTGTTCAATGCATGAGTATCAATTTTTTTGCAACAGGGTGAAGTTCTCGGGATTACGAGATTTGGCATTTCGAAGATGAAAGAAAGTGTGTTGATGCTTGCGTCGTTTGAGAAAACTGCTGAGCACCTATTCAATGCTTCCTATGCTGGCCGGGATGATCAAATAGAAGGCGTGAGCGAGTGTATTATAATGGGCATCCCCATGCAGCTCGGTACCGGAATACTAAGAGTTAGACAAAGGTACATCACTTGAATACTACCGAAGCATCTTCAGTTGTCATTTTGTCATACTTGCAATATGCTTTAGTTGCTTATCAAAACCTTGTTCTAACGAGACTATGACATTCTTATGACAGAGTTGACAATCTTCCTGAATTGAAGTATGCACCTGATCCAATTTTAAGCTGAGAGTTTTAGTCGAGCGGTGTTCGAGTTCATCCATGCACTATTTTACGATGCCATGCAGTAATCTTGAAAAGATATGTCAACCATTGTCGTTTCGATTCGAATGAAAGCACAACAGCTAGATGTATATTATTTTTCATAGCTGTGATATTGAAATTTTGTATACTTATTTTTGGCTAATGTATTATATTAATTTATCACGTCCTATTTATCGGATAAAAGAAGTATAAATGCCCCAAAGGCTATTGTAGATTCAATATTAAGTTCGGGCCATGAACTCTCCCCTTATGTATGCATTCTAAACTTGCTAAAAGATTTTCCATGCCATTCGATCATTATACACTTCTTCCTATAGGTTTGATGTTTATGGTAATGGAACATGTTTGAAGAGATACACTGATCCATCTTTCTATAGCATGGAATTGGCCTCCAGAGTGGAGCGGCAAGAAGCTCAAGAAGAAAAAAGAGCCAGCAAAGTGAAGGTGGGTGGCGCTTATGAATTCCATATTCTAAGAAAAATAAAAATATCTTTTAAGAATTCTGTCTATAGATATTCGGTTGTTTCTTTAAATATGACGGTGTCGAAATGGTCTAGACCTTGTCTTGACACTTCAGATTAGTGATATGTTTGGTAACCATAAGCGTATACCTTTAGTCACCATATTTTTCTAATTTGACCTTACATTTTTAGTGTAATGTCATATTAACTAAAAGTTTAACAGAGTAGAATGATCAAGCGTTAAAACTTCTTTAGTAGATGATCTTATTTGGATTTGACAGAGAACACGAATATTTGTGTTTGTGTTGATCGTTAAAAAGTTTATTTCTTGGGGTGTCTTGTAAAGATCACAGTGATATATGTTGCAATTGTCCTAAATTAGACCAGCATTTTGCAAACATCTTCATTATGTTGATATCAACTTCCTCAGAAACATTATAGTATCATATTTATTCAATAATTAAGGGCAAAATAGTCATTTCGTTCTCCAGAAGATTGTATCCTTCTTGGCTAATCGTGAATCGCTTCAATCTCAGTTTCAGGTATCTATTTCTGGATTTCTTTCATTTCATAGAAGTTATCTATCTAAGATCATTTCATAAGATTGCTGTCATGTATTGTTGATAAATTGGATCGAGAAATCTCAATATAAAATCCTAAACTCTATTTAATTTTTTAAAAATTATAACATCAGAATTACAGAAGCGTATCAAAATCCATAGTTTATTGTTATCTTTTTGGAATGATTTTCAATTTGTAAACTTTCCTAATATCCAGAGAGTTTTGTTGATGAGAAACAAAACATAATCGTTGTTCTGCAAATTGGAACAATAACCCTTATTTATAGAAGTCTAAGTTTGTATATTTCTAATTTGACCTCTCAACAAATCAGAAATTACACATGGTATCCACACTTTTATATTCATAACAATTAAACCCTTAAATCATATTCTGTAATTCCAAATTCGATCAC
>JBBPFP010959632.1:0-14544 GCA_037974795.1 Kaempferia galanga | reverse complement strand
TCTAAAAATCCAGAAAAATCGTGCGGTCATTCTAAAAATATTTTCAGGATTTATTAGAGAATTTTCGGGACGTTACACCCTACGACCTCAAATCTCAATTTGATTGTATAAATTGAAAGTAATAAATTATTGAATGGGTAAAGTTAACGCCCGTATGCAAAATTCAAATAAAGGAAGGGATATAACGGAAATATATAGGTGTTTTTTAAAAACCGTAAAATGTTGTAAATGAAAAATCTAATTAAAATTTGGCATTTTAATTTATAAAAATAAGAACTAATTATTGGACACCTGCCATATAAAAAATAAAATGGCAATTTCTGATTAAATATTATTCAAATAAGTAGAAGAAGCTGAAGTGACAACGTTAAAGAGATGGTAATGGATTAGATTAGGATTGAATTATATATTTTGTCTTTATATTGATCCAGTAAAATATTTGATGGGTATACCGTATCAATTAAAAGATTAAATATTTATATTTATAATTTTACTTGTATCCAACTATTATCTTTTTTAAAAATAATATTATATAAAAAAAATATATATAATTAAACAAATAGATTAAACATATTTATAAACCCTTCTAATATTACATAAAATAATAAGTAAATTTTAAAATTTTTATTTTTAATATTATGTATATATATTATTTAATTAAATATTTAGGTCGATTCCGTCAGCTATTCAAATTCGATGCAGAATCGATTGAGATAAAATTACCATTTCGAATTGAGTCCGAGTCCAAGTGATTGATCTGAAATTCTTGAGGCCGTCGGCGACTTACTCGAGTCGGTGAATTGGCGATAATATCCCCACTCGCGGCTGTTCGCTTGCGCTCCTCCAGATTCCAGAACCCACCGCCAAACCCTAGCGGAGAGGGAAGGGTCGATCTCTCCTGTTTCGTTGTCGACTTGGTGTCGTAACAGAGGCAGCTATGTGGAGCGGCGGCCCTCCGTCGTCGTCTTCGGCACCGCCCCCCATGGCGCCGCCAGGAACGGTGCCTGGGACAGGGATTCCTCCTCCCCAGCCCCCGCCCCCGGCGGTGCAGCCGTCCTTCAGCATACCGCCTTCGCCAGCGGAGCTGGAGGCGCAGCTGGTGGAGAAAGCCAGGAAGTGGCATCAGCTCAACTCCAAGCGGTATGGCGACAAGAGGAAGTTCGGGTTTGTTGAGACCCAGAAGGAGGACATGCCGCCCGAGCACGTCAGGAAGATCATCAGGTTATCAGCTTTCCTGGGATCATTTTGTTGGTTCGGACTCCGCCTATGAAGATGTATAACTCTAGTGAAAATTATTTTGTTTTGCGACTGTCAGTCAACAAATAGGTTTCTGCTATCCTTTTGGAACTCAGATAATTTTCCTTGACTATTTAAATTCCTTCTAAGCATGCTTGGAGAACTTGTGCATGTCTTTTTGTTTTTTGTTTTAAAATAAATTCATACATGCTCATCAATATACCCATTTTAATCATTCCCTCTTGCACATATATACGTGCACCTATAAAGCAGTTTGGTTTTCAACTTGTAAACTGTGACTGAGAAAGTTCACATAATTTTTTTCTTTCACTTCTATTCTATGGTTGGATTGGTTACTGAAGTTCGAATTCCTTCTCTTTCAGCACATAAATGAGATATTTGAAATAATTCAACTTTTGTTTGTGGACTGCATCAGTAAGTTATCGGCTCACACGTTCAGACTTTTGTCATAGTACATTGGAATGCCCGCATTCAATTAGTCATGGTCTTTTGAGACTACAGTTTGTGTTCTTTTTTTTTTAATCCTTGACACTACTAAAGTAAGCTTCCAAATGAATCTGTTTTCAAGTCAATGAACTTCCTCCCTAATTTGTACACAGAGATCATGGAGACATGTCATCGAAGAAATATCGTCATGACAAGCGTGTATACCTTGGAGCTTTGAAGTTTGTACCTCATGCAGTTTATAAATTACTTGAGAACATGCCTATGCCATGGGAACAGGTACTTCATCTTATGACTTGTTTCATGTTTTGAAGTTTAGGTATATTCTGCAGCATTTCAACTGAACAATATATATATTTTTTGTGGTTTTAGGTTCGTAATGTGAAAATTTTATATCACATAACTGGTGCAATCACATTTGTGAATGAGATACCTTGGGTGGTCGAACCTATATACCTAGCGCAGGTATGTGCTTTTCAGTTTTAACTAGCAAGATATTTCTTAAAAAATTTTCTGACTTGAAAGAGTTTACTACCTTAGTTTAGTTTTGGAGCTTATCATACATGTCTGGCAATGTCCAAATTCCTAGACATATTAGAATAGCCAAAAAACAAGTAATTGCTGTTTGATTCTGTTCAAAAGCTTAGTTAGGCCCTATAATTCTTCATAATTTATTCCCTACCAGACTGCAAGTGTATTCTTTCATTTAAAAAGTTTTTGCCAGTTATAATATCCTGATTTGTTTATTCTTACCTGTATAGTGGGGTACAATGTGGATCATGATGAGAAGGGAGAAAAGAGATCGCCGACATTTTAAAAGAATGAGGTTTCCTCCTTTTGATGATGAGGAGCCTCCATTAGATTATGCAGACAATTTGTTGGATGTGGAACCCTTAGAAGCGATTCAATTAGAATTAGATGAGGAAGAAGATGCCGCTGTGCATACATGGTTCTATGACCATAAACCTCTTGTAAAAACAAAGCTCATAAATGGTCCTAGTTACAGAAGGTGGCATCTGTCACTTCCAATAATGGCAAATCTGAATCGGCTTGCGGGACAACTACTTTCTGATCTGATCGATCACAATTACTTTTACTTGTTCGATATGGAGTCATTCTTTACTGCTAAAGCACTGAACATGTGCATACCTGGTATGTGTCTCTTTGATTTGTTGTGAAAGGGCTTGATTATTATATTATCCTTTTTTTGCATCTTTTGAAAAATCAATTTGGTCCTTGATGAGATCCCACACTATCAGTTTACTGTTGAAGTAAGCTGTTATAAAAATCATTTGTTTAAATATGAATGGTTATTTCTCTCTATATATATTATGTGGGTTATTTCTGTATGTTTCTCATCATAAACCTATCATAGTTGATACTAATAGCTTTGTTGACTGCAGGAGGCCCCAAGTTTGAGCCGTTGTACAGGGACATGGAGAAAGGTGATGAAGATTGGAATGAATTTAATGACATCAATAAGCTAATCATTCGCCAACCACTTAGAACAGAATACAGGATTGCATTTCCACATCTCTACAACAATAGGCCAAGGAAAGTGAAGCTTAGTGTGTATCACACTCCCATGATAATGTACATAAAAGCTGAGGATCCTGATTTGCCTGCATTTTACTTTGATCCCTTAATTAACCCAATATCTTCAGTCAACAAGGTTGATCGTCGGGACAGGAAAGCACAAGAAGAGGATGAAGAAGAATTTTACCTTCCCGAAGGAGTTGAACCTCTTCTGCTTGAAACACAATTATATACTGATACAACTGCAGCTGGTATCTCATTGCTATTTGCACCACGCCCATTTAATACCAGATCCGGTCGCACAAGACGGGCTGAAGATGTACCTCTTGTGTCAGAATGGTTCAAGGAGCATTGGTAAATTGATATGTTACTGAATATATTGTCTACTACGGCTGTATTGATTAGGATTTGAAAATGTTAGTTTCTTGTCTAATGTTACTTTTATTTTTGTAGTCCTCCATCCTATCCAGTTAAAGTTCGTGTCAGTTATCAGAAGCTGCTGAAATGTTTTGTCTTGAATGAATTACATCATCGACCTCCCAAGGCACAGAAGAAGAAACATTTGTTCCGTTCTCTGCAGGCTACTAAGTTCTTCCAAACAACAGAACTAGATTGGGTAGAAGCAGGTCTACAAGTTTGTAAACAAGGTTACAATATGCTTAATCTGTTGATTCATCGGAAAAATCTCAACTACCTTCACCTTGATTACAATTTTAATTTGAAACCTGTGAAAACGCTCACCACAAAGGAGCGCAAGAAGTCACGGTTTGGAAATGCCTTCCATCTGTGCAGAGAAATTCTTCGTTTGACAAAGCTTGTAGTCGATGCTAATGTCCAGTTCCGTCTGGGAAATGTGGATGCTTTTCAATTAGCTGATGGATTGCAATACATTTTTTCTCATGTTGGTCAACTGACTGGCATGTACCGTTATAAGTACCGTTTAATGCGGCAGATCAGAATGTGTAAAGATCTGAAGCACTTAATCTACTACCGTTTTAATACTGGACCTGTTGGGAAGGGACCTGGCTGTGGATTTTGGGCTCCCATGTGGAGGGTATGGTTGTTTTTTCTTCGAGGTATTGTACCATTACTGGAAAGATGGTTGGGTAATTTACTAGCTCGCCAATTTGAAGGCCGCCATTCAAAGGGGGTCGCAAAGACTGTTACAAAACAACGAGTTGAGAGCCACTTTGATTTGGAACTAAGAGCTGCTGTGATGCATGATATTCTTGATGCAATGCCTGGTAAGCCCATAAACTTACATTTTGTATCTGAGTTTGTGCCTACCATACACTAGGTTATTTTGTTCTCCATATTGTGCATTCTCTGTTGATTGGTTTGGTAGCCATGAACTTGCATTTGTATCCTGCAGAGGGCATTAAGCATAACAAGGCAAGGACTATCTTACAACATCTGAGTGAAGCTTGGCGTTGTTGGAAAGCCAATATCCCATGGAAGGTATGCTATTTCTAACAGTGTGACAGTACCTTTTCTAATTGTCAGCATTCTTGTTCAGTTGCTTTTTCTTTGTTTGCCTTATATGTTAGTCAATTTCAGGTTCCAGGTCTGCCAGTACCAATTGAGAATATGATTCTCCGATATGTAAAATCCAAAGCAGATTGGTGGACAAATGTTGCTCATTACAATCGCGAGCGTATTAGAAGGGGTGCAACTGTTGATAAAACAGTTTGTAGGAAGAATCTAGGAAGATTGACTCGGTTATGGCTAAAAGCTGAGCAGGTAAATGAAATAGAGTTTGTTACACTTTCAGTTGAAGAAGCGATGAGTATATCTTATGCTTGCCAATTCACAGTCACGTGATGACCGTCTGCCACAGTTTGTCCATTTTCCCCTTATTTTGAGTCCATCTTGCATCATCAGACACCTAACTGAAATAAAATAAATACAACAAGTATAATTAATTATATTTATTTTCTGATTCTTATTGGTATAATCGCAACACCTGTTTGACAAATCATATCCTTGTTATTCCAGGAGAGGCAACACAACTACCTGAAAGATGGACCATATGTCACCCCAGAAGAGGCTGTGGCCATCTATACTACCACAGTTCATTGGTTGGAATCAAGGAAGTTTTCTCCTATTCCATTTCCACCATTGTCCTACAAACATGACACCAAACTCCTTATCCTTGCACTAGAGAGGTTGAAGGAGTCTTATAGCGTTGCAGTTAGACTGAATCAATCTCAAAGGGAAGAATTGGGTCTTATTGAGCAAGCATATGACAACCCCCATGAAGCCTTATCAAGAATAAAACGTCACTTGCTCACTCAGCGTGCATTCAAGGAGGTAAACCCATCAATTTCAATATTATTATTTTTTCTCCATTTCTGAGATTGCTGCTAATTTTGCAATATTCACAGGTTGGAATTGAGTTCATGGATTTATACAGTTATCTGATTCCGGTTTATGAGATTGAACCTCTTGAAAAAATCACAGATGCATACCTTGATCAATATTTGTGGTATGAAGGAGACAAAAGACACCTATTCCCTAACTGGGTCAAGCCTGCAGATTCAGAACCACCACCACTTCTAGTATACAAATGGTGTCAAGGTATTAATAACTTACAAGGCATATGGGACACAAGCGATGGTCAGTGTGTGGTGATGATGCAAACAAAGTTTGAGAAGTTTTTTGAGAAAATTGATTTGACCATGCTTAATAGGTAACATTTTTTTTTCTCATGTTTTTTATCTGACCATGTTTCACAATTTTACTTCATATGTTAATTGTATTATGTTTGATCTTGTTCATTCTTTACAGGCTTTTGCGCTTGGTTCTTGACCACAATATTGCGGATTATGTCACTGCCAAAAACAATGTTGTGTTATCATACAAGGATATGAGTCACACCAACTCGTATGGTCTTATTCGAGGCCTGCAATTTGCTTCCTTTGTTGTGCAGTATTATGGGCTTGTTCTTGATCTATTGCTCCTTGGTTTAACCCGAGCCAGTGAAATTGCTGGTCCTCCTCAGATGCCCAATGAATTCATTACATATGCAGACACCAGAATAGAGACTAGACATCCTATTCGGTTATATTCCCGTTACATTGACAAAGTACACATACTATTTCGATTCACACATGAGGAGGCACGAGACCTAATTCAGCGGTATCTAACTGAGCATCCAGATCCAAACAACGAAAACATGGTTGGATATAATAACAAGAAATGCTGGCCTAGGGATGCGCGAATGAGGTTGATGAAACATGATGGTAGATCCCCCTTTGCCCATCTTAATCATTTTCTCCATATATTTTACTTTTTTTTTTTTCTGTTTGATGCTCTGTTATATTTACATTTCCCCCTCAATGAATTCATTTCATCATTTTATTTGTGAATTGCAGTCAATCTTGGGCGAAGTGTTTTTTGGGATATGAAAAATCGGCTTCCGAGAAGCATTACAACATTGGAATGGGAAAATAGCTTCGTGTCTGTTTATAGCAAGGACAATCCCAATCTCCTTTTCAGCATGTAAGAGTGTTTGTTTCTTCTCTTTTCTTATTATACTTTATTACTCATACCAAGAATTTCTTTCCATTGTATGGTACTGTACTTTGATCAATTGATCTCTACAAATGGGTCTCTTTGGGCCCAAATTTTCTAGCGTGTTTTTTCTACAACTGTCTTTTCATGCACCTTTCAGATATATACCATGTAGAGTCTCAATTGGCTGGCAATTGTGCTTAACATTTTTAAATTGTTTTATTCAAATTGTTTTTTTTCTTTAAAGTGTTCTTTTTTGGTTTCTATTTTTAACGTCGCATCCAAATACACATGAGTTTATTATGTTCACGTGAAGTATTTGCATGTTTCTACTAATGCAAGGAATGCTGATGATTTTTTTTTTAAAAAAATTTTTGGGTGTTCTTTTTTATTCTCAAAATATTATGTACCTAGGTTTCACTTTTAAAGTTCTCTTCTGTTGTTTATTCTGGATGTTCCTTTCTAATAAGATTTTTTTTTTTTTTTTTCAAATTTGATGACCCATTTTTTAACTACCAAACTTATAGTTGAGACTCCCTTCAGTTTAATAATTCTCCTTTGCAGTAGCTAAGTTTTTGACGATACTTCTTCCTTTTCACTTGTCATTCATAATGTTCTCCAGGTGTGGATTTGAGATTCGAATATTGCCTAAAGTAAGAATGACTCAAGAAGCTTTTAGTAACACCAAAGATGGTGTTTGGAATTTACAAAACGAACAAACCAAGGAAAGAACAGCAATAGCCTTCTTGCGTGTTGATGATGAACACATGAAGGTATTTGAGAATCGTGTGAGGCAGATTCTTATGTCATCAGGTTCAACAACTTTTACCAAGATTGTTAACAAATGGAATACAGCTCTTATTGGTATGCTAAACTATTGTCTTTTGTGCTTTGCTTATTTGGCAATGAGGTTATACTTATTAGTTGTTTCATTCTTTTGATAGGTCTTATGACATATTTCCGAGAAGCCACTGTGCATACACAGGAGTTGTTGGATTTGCTGGTCAAGTGTGAAAACAAGATACAGACTCGTATTAAAATTGGATTGAACTCAAAGATGCCTAGCAGGTAATCACTATGTCTAATTTTGTGTCCCAATATGATATATTTTCTATTGCATGGTTGAGTTTTAATTATTTGCATTCCACAGATTTCCTCCTGTTATCTTTTACACACCGAAGGAAATTGGAGGCCTTGGAATGCTTTCCATGGGACACATATTGATTCCACAGAGTGACCTAAGGTATAGCCAACAAACTGATGTTGGAGTGACACATTTTAGGAGTGGTATGAGTCATGAGGAAGATCAGCTTATCCCCAATCTTTACCGCTATATACAGGTTCTTTAACCAACACTGTTGTGTCATTAATTATATTTTTAGAATATACCCTTGCTAATTCTGCTGGTTATCTTTTCAATTACTCAGCCCTGGGAGAGTGAGTTCATTGATTCACAACGTGTTTGGGCTGAATATGCATTGAAGAGGCAAGAAGCACAGTCACAAAATAGAAGATTGACGCTCGAGGATCTAGAGGTATTTTTCATGATTGTTGAAATTGGAGAAATGGTGTATGCTTGGAATCTTTTAGGAAGCCTTCTTTCCTGAACAACATTTAGCTGTGAGACAGATGGAGACATTTAATTTCTTTGAATTAGTTGATTCTTGTTATATACCCCAAATATAGTGCCTAAATCTTTTATCAGCGACTGAACTTGATAATGCCACTTAAACATGATTTAAATGTTGTTAACTTGATATATTATCATGTGGTGAAAAGGTTGTTAAAAATATTAATATGTTCGTGTTATCCATCCCCGAGCATTTAGTGGCCTACTGGTTTTGCATAAAAAACTAGCTGTGTGTGTGCAATGCTTAGTAGAATTTGCAGGATAATTAGGAGTTGGAAATTTTGCTCCATCTGGAACAATTTTAGTCATCCTTAACTGTCTGATTGTCAAAATTTGTCATCACAAGAAAATGCACTTTTGAGACTTTCTCTAATCACAGATGCTTTGACTATAGCACATGATTGGCTGGTTTAGTAACATTTTCTAAAGAAAAAAATGTACTGGGCATGTTGTTTTGCTTGAGGGAGTTTTCTGTATCTGTGTTTACCAAGGATCTCATCCAGTTAAGATATATGTGATACAGTTCATTCTTTATCTGTCCAATTCTCCTTCACCACGGGCCTTATTTTTGTCTATTCTTGGGTTCAGGGTGGGGCTTTGGAACATAAATAAACAATAGTTTTCTGCACAAGATAATTGTTGATTATGTACTGCTGCTGTTATTCCTGTTTGCTAATATAGCATTAGAGCGAAGGTCTGACAATAAATATTTATTATTTTAGGATTCTTGGGATAGAGGCATACCTCGAATCAACACCTTGTTCCAGAAAGACCGCCACACATTAGCATATGATAAAGGATGGAGGGTTCGTACTGATTTCAAGCAATATCAAGTTTTGAAGCAAAATCCATTTTGGTGGACACACCAGAGGCATGATGGCAAGCTTTGGAACTTGAACAACTATCGGACTGATGTTATCCAAGCACTTGGAGGAGTGGAAGGAATCCTGGAACACACTTTATTTAAAGGGACATAGTAAGTAAAGAAATTGGCATGTATGCAAAGATTATGTTATATCTGTATCTCTGTATCTTAAGACTGATTTTGGTTCTGTTTCAGTTTCCCGACATGGGAAGGTCTGTTCTGGGAGAAGGCATCTGGATTCGAGGAGTCTATGAAGTATAAGAAGTTAACCAATGCACAGCGGTCAGGTCTGAATCAAATTCCAAATCGTAGGTTTACTTTGTGGTGGTCACCCACCATCAATCGTGCCAATGTATACGTCGGCTTCCAGGTCCAGCTTGATCTGACAGGAATATTTATGCATGGGAAAATTCCTACCTTGAAGATATCTTTGATTCAGATATTCCGTGCTCATCTTTGGCAGAAGATCCATGAGAGTGTTGTTATGGATCTTTGCCAAGTTTTGGATCAAGAGTTGGATGCATTAGAAATTGAGACTGTGCAGAAAGAGACTATACATCCAAGGAAAAGTTACAAGATGAACAGCTCTTGTGCTGACGTTCTCCTCTTTGCTGCACATCGATGGCCAATGTCCAAACCAAGCCTTGTTGCTGAATCAAAGGACGTATTTGACCAAAAAGCAAGCAACAAATACTGGATTGATGTGCAACTTCGTTGGGGGGATTATGATTCCCATGATATAGAGCGTTATACTAGGGCTAAGTTTATGGACTATACAACTGACAATATGTCCATATATCCATCACCCACTGGTATATTTTGTATTGGCTCCATTTAGAATTTCATAGTCACAAAGAACCTGTTATCTAATGCTTTGTTTTTGCAGGAGTTATGATTGGACTAGATTTGGCATACAATTTGCATTCAGCCTTTGGCAATTGGTTCCCTGGGTCAAAGCCTTTGCTAGCTCAAGCAATGAACAAGATCATGAAGGTATACTTCTGAGAAATAATCCTCCATATTTGTTGTTTTCCAATTTTTCTTATTTTTGTTTCGTTAATGCAGTCAAATCCAGCTTTATATGTGTTGAGGGAACGGATAAGGAAAGGCTTGCAGCTATATTCATCTGAGCCTACTGAACCATATCTCTCATCACAAAATTATGGGGAGATTTTCAGCAACCAAATCATATGGTTTGTTGATGATACTAATGTGTATAGAGTAACAATTCATAAAACTTTTGAGGGAAATCTCACCACTAAGCCCATTAATGGTGCCATCTTCATCTTCAATCCAAGGACAGGACAACTATTTCTAAAGGTATATTCTTTTTTTCTACTTGTTTAAGGTAGCTTGAGACTCTTGCGAGCCTGCAGAATTAAACAGCTAGTCTCATGCAGGTCATCCATACAAGTGTTTGGGCTGGGCAAAAGCGTCTTGGACAACTGGCCAAGTGGAAGACAGCAGAAGAAGTAGCAGCTCTCGTGCGGTCATTGCCAGTTGAAGAGCAGCCGAAGCAAATTGTTGTCACTCGTAAAGGAATGTTGGATCCTTTAGAAGTCCATTTGCTTGACTTTCCCAATATTGTAATCAAGGGTAGTGAGCTCCAGTTGCCTTTCCAGGCTTGCTTAAAGATTGAGAAGTTTGGTGATCTGATTTTGAAGGCTACTGAACCACAGATGGTTCTTTTTAATATCTATGATGATTGGTTGAAAAGTATTTCATCCTACACTGCTTTCTCCCGGCTTATATTGATATTGCGGGCACTGCATGTTAACAATGAGAAAGCAAAGATGCTCTTGAAACCTGACAAAACCATTGTCACCGAACCACACCATATATGGCCTTCGCTGACTGATGATCAGTGGATGAAGGTAGAATCTGCAGTTATTTTCTAGTACCTATTATTATTTCTATTCCACAATAATTTTAGCTTTTACTAACCTTGAAACCGGTTTCAGGTTGAAGTTGCCCTTAGAGATCTCATACTTTCTGATTATGCAAAAAAGAACAATGTCAATACATCTGCGTTAACACAGTCTGAAATACGAGACATAATTTTGGGTGCAGAGATAGCACCACCCTCACAGCAGAGGCAACAGATTGCTGAAATTGAGAAACAGGTTTGCATTTGGTCCAACCTTCTGCGACTCTTTTTCCATGTTATTCTAACATTCCCTTTTGTTATTGTAGGCTAAAGAAGCTAGCCAATTGACAGCAGTTACAACAAGGACGACAAATGTTCACGGCGACGAGCTTATTGTTACTACCACTAGTCCATATGAGCAGCAGGCATTTGGTTCCAAAACCGATTGGCGAGTCAGGGCCATTTCAGCCACAAATCTTTATCTTCGTGTTAACCACATTTATGTGAACTCAGATGATATCAAGGTATTAAATAGGCATTACAATATTTATCGTTGTTGGCTACAGATTTATTATTCATGAATTTAATTGGTTTTTCATTGAGCAGGAGACTGGATATACTTACATTATGCCTAAGAACATATTGAAGAAGTTCATCTGCATAGCAGATTTGAGAACTCAGATTGCTGGTTACCTCTATGGACTGAGCCCTCAAGATAACCCACAAGTGAAGGAGATCCGCTGCATAGTCATGGCCCCGCAATGGGGAACACATCAGCAGGTCCACTTACCATCAACTCTACCCGAGCATGACTTTTTGAACGACTTAGAACCATTGGGATGGATGCACACACAACCTAATGAGCTTCCTCAGCTATCCCCACAGGTTAATATTGCTACTTCTGTCTCTCGATGAAATATATTGGTTTCATGCTCCTTATACATACCTTTTCCTTCAGGATCTGACATCTCATGCCCGGGTACTAGAGAACAATAAGCAGTGGGATGGTGACAAATGCATTATTTTGACCTGTAGCTTCACTCCAGGTTCCTGCTCCTTGACTGCATATAAGCTCACTCAATCGGGGTACGAATGGGGACGTGTCAATAAGGACACTGGAAGCAACCCCCATGGTTATCTACCTACACACTATGAGAAAGTGCAAATGCTTCTGAGTGACCGTTTCCTAGGATTCTATATGGTAATGAATCTTTCCCTGCCATATCCTAAAATTATAATTCATTTTGGAGATCTTTCATAAATCAGAACACTTGAATCATCCTGGTCATTTGGAAATCTCAGGTTCCAGACAATGGTCCATGGAATTACAATTTCATGGGAGTAAAGCATACCGTGAGCATGCGATACGGAGTGAAGTTGGGGATACCAAGAGACTACTACCATGAGGATCACAGACCCACACATTACCTTGAATTCAGTAATCTTGAAGAAGGCGATACTGCATTGGCAGACGCAGAGGATAAGTTTACATAGTTTAGTCGTTTTGAGGAATATGTACCTGGTACTCGAAATCGACTTGTAGTTTGATGCTAATATGTTTGATGCTAATATGATGCGCGCACTTGGTGTATAATCAGTTTGATTACTACATACATAATCCATCTCATGTTAAAAAGGGGCGTCTACACTTGAGATGCCAAGGTGACTGAGCGTTGAAGCTTCGTTGACAAAGATTTGTAAGGTAGATATCCTTGCTTGCTTCATTATTATGTTCCTTATAGAGCAAGGATTACTGTGTATAATCATTATTGGTTTTTGTTATCAACTTTTTTTTTTGCCAGCTATATCACGATTAGATTTAGTCTTTGAAGTTGTAGAATGAGTATTTGCAAAATGCTCGTCTCTATATTGGTTGCAATCAAATCATCCTCATTTAATCTAAGAGAAGTAAAAATATATTTAGCTACATTCTTCTTGATCTCATCTTCCCAACATATCGTCGTCACGTATAACAATCGCGTTGTTTAGTCTACTGTCAAAGGCACTGGACAAAATAGAGAATGTTTCAATAGTTCATCGTTGAAAGTAACATGTCTTGTATTGTTAGCTATAATTATAAGAATTTTAGAATGTATTTTTCTTTTATTAGACTTAGTGTATAATATTTTTTTGTAAAATCATTGTCGAAGCATTCCGTCGATTTTAGTTTTATCAAATATATGACTCCAAATTTTAAATTGGATTTCTCTGAAAGAGGTAGTTGATCATATTAAATGGGATAAGACTTAGGGCAGCTCCCATCGTGTGCTTTAGATGATTTTTTTTTGATAGTTTACATCAACACCATATTAAAAATATTAAAATTTAGTATTCTCTCCCTCATTAAAAAAACCTCTATATAATTTATTATTTTTGTTTTGTATAGTATTTTGAGTCATCTCATTCACATTATTAATTTTGAGAGAAAAAAAAACACATTTAAAATTTCACTTTGCTTTTGGAATAAAAATCTCAAATTTCATGCTAACAATGATTCATATATATATATTTTTCCACAAACCTCTTCAAAAGTTTTATATTGGAGTTGGAGTTCTCTAAAAGCTATGAGAAATTTGAATTAATTATAATGTTGGGCACTTTGTTAGGATTTACTTGCGCTTCTTGATTTACCTTGATGGTAATTAGAATACATTCGTGGGGCCTGACCAACATTCTTTTTTTTTTAATTATTTTTTTAAGATGCCCAAGGGCATGGTGCGATGACAAAAGATAGGGTATTCTCTCATACAATGAAAGTTGTATTCCTACACTGGACATATTATATGCTTGGAACTACTAGTGATGCTAGGGTGTCACATCAGGAGTCACTTGTGCTTCCCTAGTTTACTGGAGAGTGGGGCTGAACCATACACCTTCAAGATTAATCGTTGCAAGTTGGATACTTAGTAAAAAAAAAAAACATCTACAATGATCAATGTTTCCCTACTCACTATATTTCTCAAAAGCCTGATTCTCTCCAAACGTTCATATAGTTTGAACTATTAGTGATACTAGGCTTCCTACCAAGCTTCATCTGTATTTTTTGGATTTACTTAGTGGTAGTTTGTGGGGTTAAATTGTTCACCTCCGAGATTGGGTGAATCAGAAAAGTTAGGTTAGTTTGATCTGTGTTGATTAGACCACCTCTCACAAACCTCAAATTTGGGACCTTGTTGACACAACAACTTTTGGTTAGGAAAATGTTCGAAGTCTTATTATCACGATGGCAAAGACAATAACACTCATATCAGGCATCTCTTACAGTTCATCCACAGGTTATATGAAGGAAGGTAAATCATGAGTGATTACTAGTCCGAGTAGTAATCAGTGTACAGGGGAGGGCACGAACTTGACTTGTAACGCCCGCCCTTATCTACTAGGCTTAAGAGCGGGGTTACTGACTACTAATCTATCTTACTGTACTTATCTAGC
>JBBPFP010959528.1:0-14552 GCA_037974795.1 Kaempferia galanga | reverse complement strand
TGAGTATTCCGATTATGTTCAACTCCTTTCTGAGAAATTCAACATGAAAACAGTTGGTTATCGGCGGCCGGACTTGCATCTCCTAGTCTTAGTGGATCGGGTGGTATTGAGTTAGCCCACGTTTAGGAGGTAACTTTCTTAAGATGAAAAGTACCAAGGAAGATGGCAGGATTTCAACTAGCTGTAGAAGGCAAAAAGACAAGACGAGCGTCATTGAATAATAGATAACAGTAGCATACATGTCGTGGAATTATAAAGAAATAACAACTGATTGCACACAGCGAGCTTCAATATTGCACTTTTCAATGTGATTGATGATCCCATGAAGCAAAATATTGGTCTTTTGTGACCTATAGGGTAGCTTGTGCCTCTATAAATAAATAGTTAAAAAAAACACGGCTGGCTTGTTGATTTTAAAATGGATTGAAAAATTAGTTTTTTGGTGTTGGATAATGTTAAATAAAACTGTTTATGATAATCGTCCCCAAGATATATCTAATTTTTGCCCCATTTTGGATAGAATTAGGATGTCTAAAATATATATGCTCGTGGATTTTAATCCTATCTTACCATAAGAATGAAATATCAAGTTGAGTTTGGTATCAGAACCTCTCCATCCCTCCCCCTTTCTCTTCCATGCGAACAGCCTCTGTCCCTTTACCCTCTGTTCTCTGCCGATTATCTCAATCTACCACAATTCTACATGGTGGAAGACTCCACTCTTCCATCCTCTTCAGGCCACTGCAAGTTCTCTTGAGGCCCTCCCTCCGCTCCGTTCTCCCCACTGACATAATATCTCCCTTCTATATTACATATATAATGATATTTTGAAACAAGATGCTTGTTATTATATTAGGAATATTTCAATTGTTGCTCTCTGAGGCAAGTGAGATGAACCGGTAAATCACTTATTTATTTTAACATGAAAGTTACAATTCACAATTTGTAAAATCACTAAAATAATTGACAATTCAAACTTCAATTTGACAACCTTGATCAATATTGCTTAAATACAGACTTGTAAAGACTCCAATTATACAAAATCATAATCTATGATCTAAAGATGATAGATTTGATGGCATTCTAGTTATTGAAGACTCATCCAATAATTATAGGCCAAATATTATGTACTTGGTGTTATGAGTGAATTCATAGACCTAATAAATGTCATTGAACAACATTCTTAAGAATCCTTCAGTATTAATAATGAAGGCTATATTTTCTCTAATGTTGATTATACTACTAGTATTGATGGAAGGCCCACTTTAAGATTTTGTATGTATGTTGGAGACAAACTTGTAATGTAGAAAAAGAAGCTAAGTGTTGTGACGTGATCTAATGTTGGCACAAAATATAGAGTTGGTATCCATAGCTTGTGAGATAATGCACATAAATCCTTTCCTTTCTTGAAGATAACATTAACAAAGTAATGAATGTGCTAGGACAATAAAATATCCATGTACATTGTAAACAATGTTCCAACGAATCCACTAATCACATTGAGGTACACTACCACTTTATTTGTGATTGATGCAGTAATGTTTAAAAGGATTAGTACACCATACGCTTCTTCCAAATTACAAATTGTCATCATCTTTACTAAGCCTCTTACTACTAAATTTATGTTTTTTTGCATACCCAGCTAACGCATGACAGATATTCATGTTATGGTTTGAAAGAGAATATTAGATAAAAAATATTAGAGATAACCAAAGTCCAAGTCATGGATTGTAATTCTACTTTATAAGTTAATAACAAGATATCAAAATCTCAACAATAGCAACAAAGATAGAACAAAATTATGATATATGAATGAAGGTTACTCATAATTCTTTGGCAAAAGGATTGCCTGCTCAAGCGGTTGAGTAAAGATATCAAACTGGTTAGATGACTTGAGAGTATGCTTACCTAACATGTTTAAATAGGGCCATACATGGCCAGTTGGCCATATCCAAAAGTGTCAACATGTCACTTTCTTGGACCAATTTAAGCTCTCAAAGTAACATGGGTGAGCATAATATAACATTCAGGCAAGTCCAACATAGTCACATTTAAGCTCTCAAATGAAACCTAACCTATCCCATTGTGTACAAGAGTTTTCATATAGGAAACACTAAAAACACACAAAATTTACTTTTTGATTTCTAATGATCAATAAGACCTTAGTTTCAGTTTGATCCAGAAGTATTACTCATGTTAATATTTCTCTATCAAAAAAATAGAACATCAGAAATCAGTCACATATTTACTGTTGCAACTAAAATGGGATATCAATGCCTCATTTTTTAATCAACAAATGGGACTTCAGGTATGGATATAATCCATAAGAATTATTCACACTAACATTGCTTGTACAAGATGCGACACCTTAAATCAGTCACATCTTTACTGTTGTAACTAAGATTTTGCAATGCACATGATCATGCAAACTTCAGTTGTGTAAATCAGTACAAAAGAATATAGATCATACCATGTAGTAGATGAAGTTCAGAATTGGGTGGTCTAGAACATCCAAATCTGCAGCTTTATCAAAAGCATTGATGCACATCTGCAAAATTAATAATTAGGATTGATAAATCCGATATACTAGAAAACGGATTATGAAGCAAAACATGTTTTTTTAGTGCAACTGTCTATATGCTGTACACTTACCATAATGCATCTCAATAAGAAACAGAGGAAGCATATAGTCGTAACATAACCAACCTATACAAGGAAAACAGGGAAATCAGTATAGTCCAATGCTCAGAGAAATGAACATTAGTAACTAAGAAATACCTCCTGTAATTTCTTTCGGCGCCCTTTTGACTCCACGGGGAAGCGTTTCAACATTAAGAAAAGCCTATCAATAACATGATATCAGTTCATAAAGTAAATCTGCTCATGGTGCAATGAGTTCTTATGATAAGGTCATCAGGTGCGAAGATATATTGAACTATTTCTGAAACTAAAAACAAGATGCATTTCACATTTCCTGAATGTTCTTAGATATACATATGGGAAAATGTACTACAATAGCATGCGACTTTGTTCATATAATAATTAATAAGAAAGATAAAAACATGACGTTTAAGTTTATTTGTTTCAGAAGTTTGGCCTGTTTCTAAATATCATGCATAACCAATACAAGAATGAGTAAAACCTTTGCATAAGTTTTAGGCACATATCCAGTGTTAACTAGCAGGACTAAACATACATTATTCTTTTGATATTTTAAGCTGAAACTTTCTACAATTCCCTACCAAGTCTCTGTAGGATTTGCAAAATCACGACAATCAGAATTCTTATAGCTAAAAGCCACCATAAATTTAACCAAATCTCAAAAGGAGCTATAATAATGAAGCATTGTGCACTCATATAGAAGAAATTGCTCTAGCAACATACAAGAGATTTTTTGTTATGGCCCTTGGATATGGATCACGTAATGGGACGGTCTACCGGTTGATTGGTGGAATCAATCTTCATCTTCTTGGTTTTATGACCTTGACAACCTATTGTGGTAGGGATAATTTGAGATTTGTTGAGATTGGAGAACCTCGACTTATGGAGTTTGATTTCTTTTTGTAAACTCAGTCCTCCCCTTTATTGCATTATTCTAGCCATTTAAATACAACTCTTGACGTTCCTTCCCGACGAAGGAAGAAAACAAACACTAAATAAGAAAGATTTATTCTTACTAAAAATAAAAGATACTAGACTCAATCCTACTCAAATAAAGGATACTCAACTCAATCCTACTGAAAATAAAAGATACTCAATTTAAATAAAAATCAATTACTATAACTGCATCAATTCTCTTAATATGCACCCTTCTTTCTAAATCTGTTGTGTGTCCATAACAAAGTTACTGTTCAATGTATTAGATTAATAGGGTTAATGTTGTAGAAGAAATAATCCTACTTTGATATTTTAGGTTTAGAGTTTCTACATTAGGTCATATGTACACATGCAACTATTTCTTAATAATGGTTATAAATTTTTTCCAAACTTAACAAGTAACAAAGCACCCATTTTAGGTTTTAGAATCTTCCGAAGAGAGCTTCCCCTTACCCATCCTTATCTCTTTTTCCTTCTCTTCTAGTGCAAGCTCAACTCATCTACCTCTCGCCAATACTAGGATTTTGTCTCTTCTCTATTGCTTCTGTCTCCATGGAGGTGAGCCCTCTTCAAATCTTCTCATTGTTCCTAACAAGGGCACTGACAAGAAGGTAGAAGGCAACTGCAAGGATCATTGCATTTGCATCCTCTACTATGAGGTCACTATCCCACTTTATAGATCATTGAGATCCAAGATAGTAAGTGGGTTTTTATATGTCTCCACCCTGAACCTACTTATGAGTAGCATCAACTGTCAAATCCTCTATGCACTTCTTTCACTAGTAACCTGACTATCCACCTCTTCATCCACTTGAGATGAATAGAAATAAGCCCTTAAAATGTTCCTGCACATGAATTACTCCCCTTACCACAAAATCTTGCATTGTTGAAGGCTTGAAGCCATATTGATGCAACACATACATAAGAAAATTTCATGTAAAGACAAAACTTATAAAGATTTTTTTTTTTTATAAACTCAAAAATAACCTCTGCACAGGGTTTTTAGACATGTTTATAGATTAATTAAAGCATTTGATCTTCTTGGCTAATTCTCCTAAAAATAGACTTGAATTCACCCTAATAAATATAAAAAATGTAACCAACTTAAAATAACTTATGACAAATTCAAAACATGAAATTAAATAAAACTCTAATGCTATCTACTATATTATTCTAATTAAAAAGCACTTAACCTCGTTGAGTGATATTGAAACAAGAAGATCAAACTCAATGATGTTAATGTAAGTGCAAGGTGGATGCAGTCAAGAGGCACCTCTAGAGAAAATCCTAGCCAATATCATTGGATCTCAACAAACATCTTGGGAGCAATTTGAAGAAGTTCGACTTTGATTCATCCATCATCTATATTTAGGAGTCCCTTTGGAATTGACTAGTAGGATTGGTTATGTATCAACTATGCTCTAAATTATGGTTTGAAATCTCATACTGTGCTACGTGACAAGGTCGAAACAAATCATTCTAATAAATTACCAAAACTTGCACAGCTGTCTTATATGCCATTGTGTCAATCAACTTTATGAGTATCATATATAACACAAATCAAGATAAATTAAAATAATATTATTATTATTTAAGCTTGTGTTTATACAAGATGATGTTAAAAATAAATAATGAACAAATCAATAGATAAAAAAGAAGGTAAGCTCATCCTAGGATATGTTAGTGAATTCTTTAGGTGGTAAGTCAATAGCATAACCATTAGTATTTTTTCCAAAAGGGACTATTAAATTGGCATACAGCTGCTGAAGGATTTTATGGTGAACACTTAGCAAATGCTAGCAAGGATGTACTCTGTAATATTATATCTATTGAACCTATCATCCTTGAGTGTTTGGTGCTAGTGCAACCTTGATTTTTGATGTTTGGGCAAAGGATTTGAGTTAGCTTGCCTTTCTATGCGATTTATATCTAAGAGTACAGAGATTTAGGTATATACATGTGGAATATTGTTGGCTTAAGATACATGGAAGATTAAACAAGGGTGGTACAAGACATCAGAAGGACCACAAGACTAGAAGCATTAGAGGTGGCAATGCTTGGGAAGTATAGTACAAATTTAGAGTGAGAAGTATGACACCATAACGGATCCAGGGGCTCGATATATTTGAGAGATGCGAAGCTTGGCAAAAGATTGTTGGAGATACACTATATAAGAGAAGCATAAACCTTGGCATAAGAAGGGAGTGCATCTGAGAGATAGGGACGAGAAGGTTGACAGAAGGTCTCATGAAGAATGACAATTAATATGGCCCAAGAGTTGAGTGAAAATATACATAGGCATGGGTAGATCTCAACTTGGGTCGGCATGGACATTAGATGGACCAAAGTCAAATAGTAATCGACTAGAGCAGTTTACTAAAAAACTTATTGTGAGTTTGTTTTTGATTTTGCAGTTGACTAATTGCCTACCAAGTTGACCCATGACCAAATCAACTAAGAAACATAACATTTTGTATCATGCTTCTCTTTAGTCAATCAACTAATAGTTTATGATAGCTAATTGATGCAGGTGTAATCCAAAGAATCAAAGGAGTTGATTGCTAGATGTGAGATTTAGACAAGGCAAGTTGACTAGTAGGTGATTTTGGTTGACTAATGAACCTTAGATGAAGTAATCATCACATTAATCAGTCATGAGTTGCAAAAAGTCAATTAATGGTGAAATATTAGTCGAATGATAGGCACCATGTCAACAAAACTGTGTCAAGATTTCTCTAAATGGAGGTGGCTTTAAAACAAGGTTCCAAGGCCAAGAAGACAATAATAATAGGTTGATTAATTATTATTAGGTTGATTAATTATTATTTCATTATTTTATATAGTTTGTGCAATTATTTACATTGCTATTTTATTAAGCCTTAGTTTAAAACCCTATAATTCTAATGTAATCATACATAACTATGTTTGATGCTCTTGTAAGAGGTTTCTCCATCTATGACATTTTACTAAAAAGAAGAGATAAAGGATTCCAAGAGTAATCTACCAAAAGGATCATACTTTGTGAACTAGAAACCTGGGGATGTCATCCTTTTTCGATCGACCGAACAGCCTTTCTGATCGACCGAGCAACCTTTCCAGTCTAGGAAGTGCCATGTCAATAGCTCGAGCCGAGTCTATAAAAGGAGGCGAGGAGTTTTGTTCAAGAAATAACACACAGCTACGAACAAAGCTTGCATTCAAAGTTCTTTATTTCCTCTCTTGCTTTTATACTCAAACTGTTGTAATAGAGGCTTTTCCGCCTCAGCACTTTACCAAAGAGAAGGATAGCAGGCAGCCACTTCCTGTTCATAAGGACTTAAACATAGCAAC
Source organism: Kaempferia galanga (assembly GCA_037974795.1). Lineage (NCBI taxonomy): Eukaryota > Viridiplantae > Streptophyta > Magnoliopsida > Zingiberales > Zingiberaceae > Kaempferia > Kaempferia galanga. Next base: position 7,625 of record JBBPFP010959528.1, on the reverse strand, counting down.
CTGGGGTTGTGAACCAAATAAACGACCATGTCTCTTTTCATTTATGCTTGCTTTAATTTTATATAAATTGTGTGTCTCCTTGCTAACAAGTTAACAAGAGAAAAAGAAATATTTATTTGTAGGTTGGCTATTCACCCCTCCCCTCTAGCAATCCAAACTATTTCCGCAGCACCAACACTAATGAGTTTAAGGATAACTATCCAATTTTTTATTAGTACAGAAAAATCTATACGCATTAGTCAAATCATCACTATCAGTAACTTGATTGATCGCCTAGAATGGTTGATGTTGTATAAAAGGGGAATATGCTATTTTTTGTTATAAAAGGGATCTAAGTTAGCTCGAGTCCATATGAGAAAGTGCCTTATTGTTGAACCTTTGCTTTTAAAAGTGTTAAAGCTTCCAAAAAAATTTTTCTCTCTTGACTGTAAGACATTCATATGCTCTTGTGCTTGGGATTCTCATCTTGTAAGAAGAGCAAATTATAACATAGGTTTCGCCATCTTTAGTCTCTTGCTAAAATGGAGAACACTTTCTAATAATTTTTTATGTATTGCCTTGTTCCGTTCTTACAAACTTTGTTTTGTAGAAGTTTTAAGCAAGTATTCATCCCCCCTTTGTCCTCTCCCCGATCCTACACATTAGCAACCTTGGTACGACCTGCCCAATAGTGGTTCAATACTCTGAGACAAAACACCATCAATTCCTTTTATGCCTTCTGCTCTAATTTCTTGCATCACTTCACCATCTATAAAAAATATCAACAAACCCCCTTGAGTTTGTTTAGCTTGAAGCAGCATGAGTAGGAGTCCCTCTAAGAATACATTTGACACTTCACTCGAGCAGCACTAAACGCGTCTTCTATAACACTAGAAATGTGACCAATGCCTGCTCTCGAGACCTTAAAAGGAGACTTCTTCCGATCTCTAGTGAAGATGCCCCTATTTGACTATGATGAACTTCTCGACTCAACCGAGAAGCATATCAATGTCGAGGAAGAGCAAAGACAAGCAACAGTAGGTTATTGTCCGACTAATCTAGAGGGTGAAATAAGAGCAAAATATCGGCCCCTAATGGGGTCAAGGGTGCTTCACCACTTACATGCCCTTGAAAGAGTCCAAGAAAAGGGCACTACACATCTACGAGGAGAATCAAGGATTGCCCCAGCTCTTGGGTTCTAAGAAAGGACCCAAGTGCCACCATCCAGCCTCTTCTACTCATTCCATTGTAACTATGGTTATTCCGCACAGAACTACCAATAACTCGGTTAGTAGATCATGGGCCATCAATTTCAGTCCTCATATAAGGTCTCATCTGGTATTAGAGTGGCATTCTTGGCAAAGAGGTTGAGTAGAGTATCAAGGTCCCTGAGGATGGACTCACAAAGGCAAAGATCTATACCAGAGATTAAAATGATTCACTTAAAAGGGCAACTTGGTGAATGACTCTCCCTCCAATGTAGGGTCCAAGGAAAGTCGGACCACATTGGGTGTATTATATGCAATCTTATCCTACATTTTAAGAAGTTATTTTTACAACCCAAACTTGTGACTAGAAGATCACACGACAACAACTATATTATTGCGCTAAGAATCCCCTTAGCAGAACGATTCACTTACTCAAAAAAAAAAAAAAGAGAGAGAGAGAGAGAGAGACAGAGAGACAGAGAGAGAGAAATATAAGTTATACAAGTGAGTATGATGTTTTTTACACTGAATTATATTTTGAGGTAAATAGGACAAATATGGAAAAACTTATGCAAGATGGAATATGGAAATTACTGTTAACACTAGATATACAGTCTATAGGCTGGACAATTTGAAGGGCAAAGGACTATGGTTAATCTAACCAAGTTTATACTAGGAGATAATGTAAGATGCAAATTATTAGCAACAATTTCATCTCTAATAATCACTGAATTGTGGAAAGTTAGGCCTTATCTTTGAACAATGATCTTAAAATAGAAGATAATCTACCAAGCTAATCCATTTCTAGTCTTTACCCGTTTGAATTTACAAGCAAAAGGAAAACAAAAGTATGAATAAGAGAATCCATGATTCCTAACTATTTGGAGTTAGCAAAATGAATTTTATCTTGTCAATGAATTCTGAGGCTATTGTAATACAAACACCTTCTATTATCAACTTTAACTTTCATTGACCTCTATCTAGCCCTCATAACATGATTGTTTCGTTCAACTTGTCTAATTGTCTAATCTTTGGGTCATCCTTTAGAAGTTCATAAGCACCAAATCAGGAAGGCAATAGTTCCTAGAATGATCATCATCAATCTATGTGAGTTTCTACTATTTTAAATCAGCTGAATGAAACACATTCTTTCTATTGAACTCTATGAAAGACTATTGCTAATAATATCTAGATTCCTTAACTCACTTTTGATTATGTTAACTAGAATTTTCTTTGAGCTCCTTCTGACCTTTGCATCTTCAAATTTAATAGACTCAACTTGTCTAACTATAAACCTATTCATTGTCTGTGAACATGTTCATACCATTTGTTCAATTGCTATACACTATAAATTAAAACATTTCATGTTGTTGGATTGTGAAGAATTAACCAAAAGAGAGACAAGTCGAAACCTGAGTTGAAAGGACCCCGCTAATCTGGCTAGCAACACCCTGGACCCCTCTCCAGAGAGAGTATTCAAGGTAATCGCTGCTGACGCTGTGGGGATAACCTTCAGGCATCAAAAGCCTCAGCACGAGATCTCTAAACACATGCCAAGGGGAATCAAGACCCAGATGGAAAGAGTGCTTGCCGTCTCCATAGCGGTGCTTCGCCTCTCGCTCGTTCACTAAAGAATCACTGTATGGTTCAAACAAGAGCTTCGTACGCCGGCCACCGGTCACTTCCCACACGAAAGAAACAGCACCTCCAGCAGTGGCAGCTATGCACAGTGCAAGAGATGGGAAGAGGACAAACAGGAGCAAGAACAGAAGCCAAACGCTAATAACCCTAACGGGGTAGGAAAAAGAATCGAAGCCGTTGGTTGCGCTCCCAAGAAAGAAGAGTTGCAACTGAGACCACCAGTCATCTGGGCCAAAAGAAAAGTTTCGGTCATCCGACCACCACCACCCATGATTGTTCCCATTGTTGTTGTTATTGCTCCCATTGTTTCCATTGCTGTTGCTGCCGTCAACGAGCGGCGAAGCCGAAGGATCTGAGGAGCGAAGCGGAGATGGTCGGCGCAGATAACAGGAATTAGGACTGAAGAAAGACAACTGCAGACGGCTACGACCGAGAGGAAGAGAAGAGGGAAGAGAGAGATGGCAGTGGCCGACTCTTTCGGAGAGAGCCGAGCCGGAAGCTGGAGGAAGAAAAAGGGCAAGGGAGTTGCAAGACGAGAATTGGGGCTGAAGCCCCGAACACACGCCGCCGGTCATGGAAGAAGCGCGCCCCCTTGACGCCTTTGCCGCCGGCGGAGTGGGAGAGGAGGAACCAAAGCGAAGAGGAGCATAGGGTTTACATGGAAGCCTCTGAGAGAGAGAGAGAGATAGATTGGATCGGGACGCGATAAGAAGACGGCAAACACCGGGCTACCGACGGCTCTTCATTTTGACCGAGCTTCTATTTAAGGGAAATTTTGATTTATTTTTCTTGGAGTCTTTGGCGATAACCTAATAATAATCATAACGGCCCGTCGGCAGTTGGGAGTTGCACCAGTGCAAATAGAAATGTTTCAGGTCCCAATTTGCAAAAAAACGACAAAATTGTTTCAAAATATTTTAAATGGAATTATAAAATTAAAAATGTTTTTAAAAAAACTAAAAAAAATATCAAAATAAAGGGTAGACAGCAGCTTTCATGTGCTTAATATAGTCAAGAAGAATTTAGTATATAAATCACCAATACAATCATAGATTCAGTATATCAAATATCAATACAATACTATTAATCAACTCTATGCAAACTGACACACAAGTATCGTCGATTCTTTTAGTGTAGCCGTGAAGCAAAGGATCAGAGAATCCAGATGCAGAGAGAGTGACCAAAAGGTTGGTTTGTTTATGGAGTTTCACAAATCTTTACTGCTGAAATGTATAGAGCTTTCCCTGTACATTGTTGGGTAAATTCTCAGGCTTGGATTTTCTCTACCTTGGCTTTGATCTTCTGCTCCAAGATTGCTTTCTCCGTGTCCAGACTGAACATCCTGTTGAGAGCATGCATGTTTTCGAGGGTCTCGTCGAGAGTCCTGCTATCACTGCCATCACATCTCAGGTGCTGTAATGGCCCATGAAGAAGCTTGTTAACTATACCTGTGCTAAGATCATCAATGGCCTTTCTCATTTTTTTTGTCAGTGCATCTTCACCAACCTTTTGTAGGCATTTATCGAGCTCCAAGGACCTAATTCTATCGGCATAAGATCTTAGCTTCTTGATCGTAGGGACAGTCTCCAGAGAATCTCTCCATGCTTCAAATCTCTTGAGCTCCTGAGTGATTATTGTCTGGGCTTCCATTGCCTTCCTCAACCTGTCTTCCTTGTTAGCTTCAACAACCTCCTTAAGGTCATCAACATTGTAGACTCTTGTATTCTTGACGTTCGAAACACAAGAACCGACATTCCTAGGGACCGAAATGTCAACAAAAAGTCTTGTGCCACCCACATCGTCACTCACGGGAGGAAGGGCTTCTACATCGTCCTTCAGGAACAATGGCACGTCTGATGCTGTGCTTGTAAACACCACATCAGCTTCAGCAACAGATGAGTGCATTTCACTGAAAGGTCTGTAAATGATTTCGATATCTTTGAGCTCCTCGCGAATGGCTTCCACTCGTTCAACTGACCGGTTCACAACCACTGCCCTTTTGCACCCTTTAGCAGCCAAATGCTTGATGACAAGCTTCCCCATCTTGCCAGCCCCTATTACCAGCATTCGGGCTGATTCACCATGGGATTTCGGGAGCTTCATGAGGGCCAATTCGACAGCCGCTGAGCTTACTGATACCGCACCAGACGCTAAGTTTGTCTCACTGCGTACCCTCTTTCCGGCTGTTATGGCATCCTTAAACATTCTGTCAATGTTTTTCCCCAGTCCTCCGCTGACTTGGCCTACCCTGACAACTTGTTTAACTTGTGCAAGGATTTGTCCTTCTCCTAGTACTAGAGAATCGAGTCCAGCTGATACCTCAAACAAATGTCTAGTGGCATCGCTATCATGAAGCATAAAAATATGTTCTCTTAGCTCTGAAATTGGAATTCCACTTCTCTGCACACAAAATTTGAAGACATATAAGAAGTGCAAAGTTGTTTCTTCACGTTATGCAAATTAAACCTGAATTCATTCTATAGTGAATTCTTATATTCAAATTACAAGGCAAGAAAATATACCTTGGACATCCATTCTGTTACTTCTCTTATTCCACGGTGCCAAGAAAGAGCAACCACGTAGATTTCCATTCTGTTACAGGTGCTGAGAACTGCAGCTTCTTCTATATGATTCAACTTGCAGAGCTCACCAACAGCATGAGACCATTGTGCCTCTGGAATGGCAAGCTTTTCTCGCATCTCCACTGGAGCAGTATGAACGCTTAGACCAATAACAGCTAGGCTGCTTCTTTCCTTCATATAACCTGGGAAGAGCCACACTGAAGCATAATAATCCAGCAACATTTACCAGTTCATGCAGATGATGATAATCAGGATTTAGAAGGGCAAGCAAACATTAAACTAAAATCTTAATTACTCATCACACGCATAAACATTAATGATCACAACTGTTTTGGATAATTATATTGGTGAAACGTGATCAATATCCTGCTAGTTATAATGCTTCCTGGAAAAGAAAAACTTCAAACTGCCAATAGAAAGCTGGATAACTAATGGCCGAAAGCTTGTGTGCACAACTATATGGAATCTAATTGGCCATCTCAGGATGTCTACTTATGAATTTTAATCTAATAACTTGCTCAATCTCACACTAATCTGGTCTGAGAAAACCCATAAATACACATTTAATGCACCATATACTGTTGCTATTTGTAAGAGCATATAAGTCTACATCTCAGAATCTTCCCTAACAGCTAACTGCATGAGTTTCAATTTAAGTAGTTCTTCCATCAGATCTTATACATAATTAATAGCTGACGGCATTATCCAAAAAAACCCAAATGAGTTTAGCACAGTATAAAGCTGAGGGCATAATCCAAAAGCCTCCAAATTATTTTACTTGGTATTTTTTCTGTATTATTTTGTTATTTCTGCTTCTCCCTTTGAGCTTTACTTTTTGTTTCACACCAAAGCCCGATAGAATTAGAGATTGATTGGCAATCATGTGGGCTAATACATATATAATTTATGTCTTCTCTCCACAGCTTAAGCTTTATAACTCCTTGAGACAGTGAAAGAATTAATGAAAGTTGAATGAGATGCATTTCACATCATGGCTTGATTGAGAATAACAGTTTAAATAAGAGACATTGTCTTGACTTGTTGCACAATAATTAGTATTCATCAGCAAGCTCATCATATTTCCTTCTCAATCAAAGGTAGGAATTAATGAAAGTTGAATGAGATGCATTTCACATCATGGCTTGGTTGAGAATAATAGTTTAAATAAAAGACATTGTCTTGATTTGTTACACAATAATTATTATTCATCAGCAAGCTAATCATATTTACTTCTCAATGAAAGGTAGGAAGTTAAACAAATAATGGCGGTCACCAGTATTATTTTCAAAAACTAGGTAGATGGGGACAAACACAAATGTAAAGAAAATCTGCGGTGAGAGTAATTTTTGCAAGATCAGGACATGGTTATTGAGATCTCAGAAAATCATTTTCCAATAAAAAGTTGCTCTTTTTTGCCCTAAAACTTACGGTCGGTAGATAATTTCAACTGCTCAAGGGCAGAGATAGTGGCGGCTGCCTTCTCTTCGTGATCCACCAGGGCCTCGCAACGCGGACTGGGGCGGCGCACAGAGCCTTTCCGGCCGACCTTAAACCTAAGCAATGAGGTTCCAGCAGCGACAGGCGAAGCAGTGGAATTGGGCATCCTGTTTCCATGGAAAGGCTCCGCCTTTGTGGCCGCGGTTCCTGGAAAGGCTATGGCGAGGCCCCTTGCAGCTGCCATTGTCTCTTGTGATGGAATGTCGATTCCAACAGGGTGGAGAAGGCAAAGGGGAGCGTCTGCTCGCAGTAGCTGCCTCCGTGCCCACTGTATCGATCGACCCTTCTCCCGTGGTGGATAAGCGAGAGGTAGAGATAAATTGGAAGATCTGGGGCGGCGAGCAGTGGGACCTGGACGATCGCGTGGGCGCCCGGTGGATGTGGCTGGGAAGGAAGCAGGAGATAGGAGATATCGAGATTTTGGGCTTCTTTGCCTTCCGATTGGCTGGCCGCTGCATGATCTATCCGCCCGTCCCCTCTCCGTCTCAGTCCTGATCTCCATGTTTTTAATTGCAAACATAGGCGATTAGGAGTAACAAGAGGTGGAGATCCGCATATACAGGGGCGGAGCTACTAGTGGGTCAAACTAGGTCATGGCCCAGTCTTGACCTAAAATTTTCTTCATAATTGGTGTGGTCGGCCCAGGCTTGGACTATGGATGGGGGTGGGTCAATTGAATCGATCCTTTTATTTCTCTTCTACACACGCTTCCCAAACG
>JBBPFP010959106.1:0-14557 GCA_037974795.1 Kaempferia galanga | reverse complement strand
GCTTCATATGCTTCTTTTTGTGTAGAATTTATGCTTACGTGCGCGTATGAATAAACTCAGAGGGCTGATTTTTTAAATGAGGCCTGTAAGCTTGGTAGCTCGCACCATCCAAATGTTGTGGCATTTTATGGTATTGTTCTTGGTGGCCCTGGGGGATCCATTGCAACAGTAACACAGTTTATGGTTAATGGTTCACTTCGGAATGCTTTGCAGAAGAATGAGAAGTAATCACTTCATGCTATCTTTTTATTATGCTATCGTGCTGTGTTAATAATGTATGCACAATTTACAATCGGATCAGCTGAGCTGGTTGGATTTAGAATTCCTAGCTGAAACATAGGTTTGATTGAGTTTAAATTCAATTGTTACTTTTTATTTACTGCATTGAAGGAACCCAACCAGCCAATTTTCTGTGAATTGGAAGATCCAACTTATCCAACCAGAGCAGATTGGTTATAAATGCACAAGCATTTAAAGGCTCCTCTACATTTCTATTCCTATCAGTTATTTCTAAATGTTCTATTTTCTTTAGTTTTTTAAAGACCAAGGAAAATAAAGTAAATCTAAAGAACAACAAATATTTGGGCAAAGATTCACGGCTTGCATAATTCTATTTATTTTTTTCTTTTCTTTTTTTTGTATTTGTGCTTTGGTTTTTATGTTGCTTTCTACAAATGAAGTGTTGAGCTTACCAATCTTCTAAGAGATCTTATATAGGTGACTGCATTCATCGGGTTATTTTGTCCTTGATCTTATTCATGTTATCGTTGCCTTTGACAGGATGCTTGATAGGCGCCGGCGTCTTCTTATTGCAATGGACGTGGCATTTGGCATGGGATACTTGCATAGTAAAAATATAATACACTTTGATTTGAAAAGTGATAACTTGCTTGTCAACCTGAGGGATCCTCAGCATCCAATATGCAAGGTAAGGATTGTAATTAATTTTAAAATATTATTTGAGTTTATTTCAAAATGCTATACTGGAATTCCAAGCTTCCTATTCCTTTGTTGATTATGTTGAGCGGCTTAACTATTGCTGTTTGACTGAACCAAATTTGCATCTTAAAATTTATCAATTCTGGAAATCATCTAGTTTCCACGAATGTTGTGAACTGATTGAATGCAACTGATTATGGTTGTAGATTTATTTTGTGAACTTATGTTAATCTTTTGATCATGGACCACAAATTTTGATTGTTAAGCCCATTGGCCATGCCATATCACCAAACAGTTAATTTATTTCCAGAGCAAAGAAGAAAACCCCAAGAGAAGTTTTGGGAAATAGAAGAAAATGAAAAGAAAAGAAAAAAACAAATTCAGCCTCTACACTTTTCTGATGGTTCTTTAGGTGAGGCGCCACACATTTAATGCCTTAATGCAATACACCATGTTTACCTTTGATGAAGTGAACCTCAACCCGTGTTAAAGTGTTAACTATTTTGTACTTTCATTCATTTAAAATTTATATGTTTATTTAGTCCTGATCAAACATGGTTTTAAATAGGGACAGCTTGGATTAGCTTTTCTGGATTGTATTTTTTTTTATATATTTTCTTCTTATTTTGGCGTATTCTTATTATTGTATGATTTTAATTATGGTACCTATGATATCATTGTTTTAATCTAGAGTTATCAGGCCGACCAGCTGAAATTGAATTAAAGATTAAATAGTGAAATAATTTATGCAATTTAAGAAAGATAAATCAATTTTCAAGTTTAAGCTGTATTTTCAGCTTTGGTTAAAAAATTCTCTCTATCAAAGATTTTCTCTCGACTAAACACCAGAAAATGTGAAAAATAACAGAAATAGGTTCCAGTAGAACAAATAAAGCCGACCTGTGATTTTTTACATGGATGCACTTGGATAATTGGTTAGCATAATTACTGTTGGAAATAAAAAACTGTTGAATATAAAAAATTTCGGTTTCAACGTAATTCCTGAGTTCAAGGAAACAAAACTAGATAAAGATATAACCACTGCACTTTGTCAAATTATTATGTGACATCTGTGGCAAAGAATGTGAAAAGGACAGGAAAAAAAGATATCACAAAGTGCATTCTTTGGAACTTTACAGTCGAGCATTGCCTAGTCTGCTTGTTTTGCAATTTTTAGATAATTTTCCTTTTAGCCTGTCAGCATATTACCCAATAATTACATGAAACACACTGTGCAGGTGGCTGATCTTGGTCTTTCAAAATTAAAATACGAGACAATGATGTCCGGCGGCATGCGTGGAACTCTACCGTGGATGGCACCTGAACTTCTTGGTGGCAAATATATCAAGTCTAGTGAAAAGGCAATACTTAGTTGTATCATTCATACTGTTGATGCCAATCCATTTTAATGTCCTTTCCATTTCCATCTTTAAATTCACAAGTCCATCGTTAATCAAACTCAATTATCGGGCTTCAGGTTGATGTATTTTCTTTTGGGATAGTGATGTGGGAGCTCATTACCGGTGACAAACTGTATCGAGATATGCACTATGGACTTATTATAGGTGAGTTTTTCATATGGTTGACTTGCTCTTAAAATAAATCTCTAAGGCTATGTGGTAGCATAGCTTTTTTTGTTGTTGTTGTTTACATTATTGTCAACTGCAGCACTAGGATGTGCTGGGTTTGATGTGTATTTCCTCTCATTTCTTTTCTCTCAACAGGTGGGGTTCTGAACGACACACTGCGGCCTCCTGTGCCCGAATCCTGTGATCTTGGATGGAAATCACTGATGGAGCAATGCTGGGGTGCAGAACCTTCACAGCGGCCTAGCTTCACGGAGATCGTGAACAGGTTGAGGGCTTTGGCAGCTTCTCTTCCTCAGAAAGGATAGGCCATAGAGGCTTGACCTAACACAGTATCGGATAATTGCCAGCCAGTTTATCACCTTCATTAGTGTGTGCAGCTCAGCTTGAGATTTTTGGTTTGCAGTGAAGAGGCTCATGTTCATAGAATTTGTAAATAGAGTTTTGCTTATTATCGATTCTTTAAACTAGCCAACTAGTAAATGGCTAAAAAGCAATACGCTACCAGATTAAAGGGTAAAAAAAAAACATATGGTCGCGGATTGTATTGTCCTCGAACTCTTAATGGAATATTATTTTGCCAGTTTTTAGCAGTTGTGGTCTGTGTGTTTATGTAGTCGTGTTTGATCTATTTGTTATAAAATTCAAACTATATGAAAGTGTAGTTGTGTTCTTCCTGCGTATCAATAAATTATTGTGAGAAATATTAAATGCCATCTCTAATTGACTGTTTGTCAGAGTTTCGAGTTGAATGGCAGGAAACAATTTATAAAGCCGCCAGATTAGATCTTTCGTCGATTGTGACGGGAAGAATGACGATCAATAATGGACTTTAATCACGAATGAATGGACTTTCATCGTTTGAGTCAATTTCACGTGGCATTTTCTTTCTCTTTCGCCATTAAAGCTCTCAGTTTCCTCGAAGTTTCTTCTCCCTGAATGCAGATTAATTTACAAGTTTTTAACGTGTTTTATATATTCGATCATGAAATAACTGCAATATAATGCAGTTGAAGCAACACCAACTAAGCTTTTAACTCATGATGACTCACTTTGTTTCTTAGTTTTCTAAGATCATCGAATAAAGAAGCGAAGCTCATCGAAGAACAATTGAACAACTTGCCCACTTTGCAATCACGATACATAGACGATAAGGTTCTTACAAATGATATGCAAACGACAACTGATTCTTCTTCTTCTTCTTTCTAAAAGAACTTTATCAACAAGTAGTAGATTGTAGTTGCATTATTCTACAAGAGATAACATTAGCCAAAGCGGCTGTAAAAGATGGATCTTTGCTCAATGTTAGAGCCATTTGCTCAACTAAATTATTACTATTTAGCCGGATCAATGGATCCTCCGACGACGATGATTCTAATGGCTTGCGATCATATAGTATAGTTGCATTGTCATCGCGGTTGTTGTTGTTGTGGTTGTTGTGATTATGCTTGCCTTCATAGGTCGCCACTAAGATTGTTGCATCCTTTACACTCCTTTGCACCTAAGTGATGGTTAAGTATGCCATGAAGAACTCAAATATCGACAAATCTTACTTAACAAATTACCTTCTTTTTAACCGGGCAAGAGGGAGCCATAGAACACTTGAAGTAAGCCCTCGGATTAGGATTATCTTTTGTCACCTTTTGGCCATATTTCCTCCATTGATAACCGTCGCTAACAACCTTTAAAAACCGCAATACAGAATCGATAACACGAGTTTTTTAAAATGATTTTATGCTTGCTTTAAACATTATAGTGATGATGTACTTGGGCTAAAAATGCCAATTACCAAGTTTGAGTCGATTGAATCTACACGAGCTTGAACCTTGCTAGCATTAGTGCGAGAGTCTTTTGTTACACTCTTGCATAAATCTTCTTCGCTCGACGCACAATTAGAATGGCCAAGAGTAGCTAGAATCTTGCTCTTCCTCGTCGCGAGATCGATCATCTTGTTTGAAAGATGGGCATAGTCGCCAGTGATGGATTCTAGCATCGCGTTAAGCTTCTTGTTCTCCCTGGGTTAACACGGAGGAGGTAAATCACGGATGACTACTAGCCATTAGTGCAGATGATTAAGACATGGGAGAGGCATCCTCGGGCGCGCTGAGATTCGACCTCTTGACCTCATGTAGCAACCTCGCATGTCTTAACCATCGCACCGCTCCGGTAAAGATCCTCTGATCCATAATATTATGGACTACTCTTGATCCATAATATATATATCGTTGGATCAGATGTTAGATCAGATCAGATGTTCACTCCTGATCTAATTCACGTTCCATATGTTGCACAAGCAGAGGATCCCTCTTCCTTTTTGTTTTTTTCCCTTCAGTTTACTCTGCCCTCTCGGTCACATCGTGGTAATATCTGCTTTCTGCTTTGTTTTTTGCTCAAATTTGTGAAAAGCTCGTTCAAGTTTAAAGCATCCGGAATGTCCGAATCTATTAGCTGGTGCGTTGGAGATAAACTATCGAAGTCTCTTATTATGCGGAGTTCGCGATGCCCAAGGGAACCAAAGATTCCGATGCCAGAGAAATCTGGGCAGCGATGGTTTGTCCTCTTTCGTTTTTTCTATTATAATACGTCCTTTCGTCATATCTTACGTGGAGTGCTTTATCCAACATTCCAACCTGATTTCTTTTTTGTGATTTTCACCTATGCGTTGAACATCAAAACCGAGATTCGCTCTGGTAACTACCCCGATTGATCTGCGGGACTTTTGTCTTTCTTGACTGTATGGACGGCCAGCTGTTTGTTTAAATTCCGACATGAAGAATTCACCTCTTGCAATGTGGAGCGGCGGCCACAGGTGGAGCACCACTCAGCCATTTGGCAGTGAATTTAGTTCGAGGCATCAGGTAACCTTATTTAGTTGACGATGGCTTTACCAACTGTTTAATCTCCTGTTATATTTATAGTTACATGGTTATTAACAACCATTCCGAGGCATGTGTGGTGTTTTTGGTTATGAAAAATGTCTCCTTTGGAATGCTGTTGCTATTCTTAAGCAAATGCATTGATGTGAACCCTCTTAAAACCGTCTTGGTTAGTTGGAGGCAAATAGGAACTTTCTGTGAATCCAAAAATCTTTGTTGTTTTATTACAAGTTTGAGACTCGTGTGATGATTCATATGAAGATATCAACAATGTCAGAGCCCTCTTTATGGTTTTTCAGCTGTGTGGTTATGTCTTTGATATTGTCTCGTATCAAAATTGAGGCATGAATTCTGTGTGGTATGCTTCCCTTGATTTGGCAAATTCTCTCTTCTTTATTTTTACAACATTATTGTTTTCCGTACTGTGGATTGCTCCCTCTTATGTATCTGCTGTCTTGAATTATTGGAGTTTGTTTTGTAAGTTCTTTGCTTAAGAGTTATCTAACTGTGATACTTCTAGAGGAATTTTATCTTTGATCATAAGTTCCACAAAAAGAATTTTTCCACTTCGGTGTGTGTTCCGATGAGTTCTTTCCCTTTATTCCTTGAAGCCTACCAGAAGCTGCACCTTGTCCAAACTCTGATGAGATTGTCACACTAACCATATTTTTGAAATATGGTATAGCTATAAGTGAGATTCAGGAACTATAATCTTACACTCAAATGCTCTTTAGTTATTGATGTTTCTCTTGAGATTTGAGGATCACCACTAAATAGTAAGCAGTGTTAGCATGGAGATAAACTTCCAAAAACTTTGAAGTTTGAGGTGGATCTTTCTCCTGTCTTTTGCAGATTACTAGATTATTGAAGTGTGAAACTTAATGCATGCGAGAAAGGATCACCTTTTTATCATTACATACTAAACAATGTTTCTCAAGTGACTTCTGTGTTTCTGAAGACTGCTTGATAATACTATTCATTTTGCTGAAGCAGGTTCTGTTACTGAACTTAAGAAGATGGATACAACGAAAAGCATTGAAGAACAGTTGGACAAGTTGCATCCTTGTTTTTCATTGCAAACAAGAATTGCCATTGTCGGAGCTGGCCCGAGTGGATTATCATCTGCATATGCACTAGCCAAACTTGGATATAGTAATGTGACAGTATTTGAGAAGTATCAAACAGTAGCTGGCATGTGTGAATCAATTGATATTGAAGGTGTGCTAACTATTTGGTTTTCCATTATGTTATATTTTGATGGATTTGAAGTTAAATATTGAGCATTCGGTTATTCAGGAAGGATCTATGATTTGGGTGGTCAAGTTATTGCTGCAAGCAGTGCCCCTGTTATTTCTCACTTGGCGAAAGAAGTAGGTGCAGAATTTGAAGAAATGGACTCACACAAGCTGGCGCTCATTGATAGCCGCACTGGGAAGTTTGAAGACATGAAAGTGGCTGACGATTATGTTTCCCTTATATCATTGACATTGCAATTACATGTTTGTCAGCTTCCTTCCATTTTGATCCCATATTTTGATAATTAGACATTTTGTGATTAACAGTTTTCTGACAGGATGAAGCAAACAGTTCTGGTCATACTGGCATTCGTGCATTAAGTAGCTTTGCATCTGACCCAACTCTTGATTTTCTCGAGTCACATGGCCTTAGTTCTTTGCCGAAATCAGTGGCTTATGGTTATACTGCATCTGGATATGGTTTTGTGCAAGATATGCCTTATGCTTACATTCAGGAGTTCACTAGAACTTCCATGGCTGGAAAGATTCGACGTTTTAAGGGTGGATACTCGAGCATGTGGCAAAAACTCAGCCAGTTTCTACCTTTTGAAGTCCTGTGCAATAATGAAGTTGTAAATATCAGGAGGCATGCTTTGGGTGTCAGCTTAACTGTGAAGAATGCTCATAATGAGGAAAAAGTCATGAAATTCGACAAAATTATCATTTCAGGTGCTCTAGCCTTCAAGAATGGAAGAACTTACAGGTCTTCAGCACTAGCCAGTAAGCAAAGCACCGGAACAATTCTTTTTTTGTTTTCCTTCTTTTCTTGCAAGAACTTATTTTTCTTTCTACGACATAATTTATTTGATTAATATCTCTCTTCTATTTAGCTGAAGAAAGTGAGGTGGTAGATTTGAATGATCTTGAGAAGCAGTTGTTCTGTAAGGTGCAGACAATAGATTACTACACCACTGTTCTCAAGATTAAAGGATTCGACCACATGCCTGTTGGATTTTATTACTTTGGTGAATTCATGGATGATCCTGCAACAATTGGACATCCTGTGGCAATGCAAAAGTTTTTCAGTGATACAAATATATTCCTGTTTTGGTCATATGGAAATTCTAGCGATATCCAGGGTCTGACTGTGATAAAGCTTCTGACTGATGTTGTGAACACAATGGGAGGAGTGGTTCAGGAAGTGGTTTTGCAAAGGCGGTTCAAGTACTTTCCTCATGTTAATAGTGAAGGTCAGATCCCTTTTTCTCAGTTTTTGTTTCCTCAGAAATCGCTTATTCCTACTGATAGTTGATTCTTCAGGCTGATTTTCTCTTTTATCACCTTCGCTTTCTGTTCTTTTTAGACATGAAAGAAGGTTTCTTTGAGAAACTGGAATCTCAGCTTCAAGGCTTTCAAAATACATATTATGTAGGAGGGCTGATGGCTTTTGAACTAACAGAACGAAACTCATCGTACGCCATGGCTTTAGTCTGCAAATACTTTGCTAATGATAGTGAGACGCCACTCATTCCATACGTTAAGGTAATTTGATATAATTTCTATGTCAAGCAATGCTTTTGATGTTTCTATATCAAATTGTCATCTTAGTCAGCGAAGCTATTTTCTTGCAGAGATTATTTCCTCTAGTTTCTAGCAGTGAGTCGTATTTTCAAAGAGAAATCAGCAAAACCCCTGAGTTAGTCTTTCCAGATCTACCATCTCTTAATGGTTACTTGACGTTCTGGGGAACTCATCCAATCACTACTAGTAAAACTCTTTACACATGGATTAATGAGGAAGGAAAGATTGTGAATCAACGAACTTTTGGCGAACTTCAAGCCAATGCATCACATATTGCTCAAAAACTATTAAGTGGCAAACCAACTTTCAAGTCAGGTGATCGAGTTCTACTAATCTACCTCCCTGGTCTGGAGTTCATTGATGCTTTCTTTGGGTGTCTCAAAGCTAAAATCATACCGGTTCCAGTTTTGCCTCCTGATCCACTTCAGCGAGGTGGACAAGCACTTCTCAAGATCCAAAACATTTCTAAGTCATGCAATGCTGCTGCGATTCTGTCGACTTCATCATACCATGCGGCTGTTCGAACAGGATTCTTGAAGAATGTAATTTCCTTGACAAGGAGCAGTGAAAATTCTTCAGCTAGTTGGCCTGAGCTCCCGTGGGTGCATACAGATTCATGGATTAAAAAATATCGATGCCAGTCTAGAAATTCCCAGCTGAAAGACTTGGAATCTGAAAACTCCGAGTTCCCAGAGGAGATATGTTTTTTGCAATTCACATCAGGCTCGACTGGAGAACCGAAAGGGGTGATGATAACTCATGGAGGACTAATTCATAATGTGAAGACAATGCGAAGACGATACAAGAGCTCTTCTCAAACTGTTTTGGTCAGCTGGCTTCCTCAGTACCATGATATGGGGCTTATCGGTGGTCTTTTTACTGCTCTAGTCAGTGGTGGAACTGCGATACTCTTCTCACCGATGACATTTATCAGGAATCCTCTTTTGTGGCTTCGAACCATGAGTGACTATCAGGCAACTCACAGTGCAGCTCCCAATTTTGCATTTGAATTGGTAATTAGAAGACTAGAAGCAGATAAGGCGAAGAACCATACCTATAACCTGTCATCTTTGATCTTTCTTATGATTTCTGCTGAACCGGTAAGGAAGAAAACTCTAAAAAAATTCATCGAAATTTCTCAGTCATTTGGCCTGTCTCAAGAGGTAATGGCTCCCGGCTATGGTCTCGCTGAGAATTGTGTATTTGTGAGCTGTGCTTTCGGAGAAGGCAAGCCGGTCCTGATAGATTGGGAGGGTAGAGTCTGCTGTGGCTACAGTTGTCCAAATGATTCAGATGTCGATATCAAAATTGTAGACCCTGAAACTCTTCGAGAGCATGAAGAATATGGAAAAGAAGGTGAGATTTGGATTAGTAGTCCAAGTGCTGGAGTTGGTTACTGGGGCAATGAGGATCTGAGTCGAAAAACATTCTTCAATGAGCTTGAGAATCACAAAGGCAAGAGATACACAAGGACAGGAGACTTGGGAAGAATTATCGAGGGGAAACTTTTCATCACTGGCCGAATAAAGGACTTAATAATTGTTGCTGGTAGAAACATATATTCAGCTGATGTAGAGAAGACAGTAGAAGGTTCATCAGATTCTCTACGGCCAGGTTGTTGTGCTGTCATTGGTGTCTCAGAGGAAGTCCTGAAATCGAAAGGGATTCCCGTTTCGGAGACTTCTGATCAAGTTGGACTAGTTGTCATTGCCGAGGTGAAGGATGGAAAATCAATCAATGAAGAGATTGTTGAACAAATCAAATTACGAGTTGCGGAAGAACATGGTGTCTCTGTGGCTTCTATCAAGCTGATCAAACCGAGAACCATATCAAAGACAACTTCTGGCAAGATCCAGAGGTTTGAGTGTCTCAGGAAATTTGCAGATGACACATTAAATCTTGTAACAATGTCTGGTTCTTCCAAAAAGTCTCTATTTCGATCTTTTACTACTGGCAGCTCTGTGGAGAGGAGAAATTTGATCCCGCTGCTCGGTAAATCTCTTTCTCCTGATTCTCAACCTTGTAATGCTGGAAAGGATGTCGAAGAGATTATTAATTTCCTTAGACAACTCGTAGCGGAACAAACTGGCATAGCTATTGAGAAGATATCTGCTACTGATAGTCTGGTTTCCTATGGTATCGATTCAATTGGGGTCGTTAGAGCAGCCCAAAAACTTTCTGATTACCTCGGTGTTCCTGTTGGAGCTGTAGACATTTTTACTGCAACTTGCATTTCAGATTTAGCAAGCTTTTCCCAGAACCTTCTTATTAAGTCCCAGCCCAGGACCACGAAATCAACCTCCCACCTTCTTGACAATATCGAAGATTCTGTTGATCTCGATACCAATGCATCATTAATTCAGAAGCTGGTTGTTTGCTTCCTACAAATCTTGGCCATTATGTATGTGTCTTCTATCCTAATCTTTCCTGCTTACATCTCCAGCTCAATTTTCTTCAGTTTGGTTTCGGATACTGTGGCTGAGAATGCGTTACTTATTTCTACTTTTCTTTCACTTGCCCTTGCACCTCTGGCCTGGATTTCTTACATCTTTCTCACTTGCCTTTTCCTCTCCTTCTTCGGAAACTCATTCCTCCAACTTAACTATGTCCTCACTCCAGAAGTCTCTTTATGGTCAATCAATTTCGTTAAATGGTGGGCACTAAGCAAAGCTCAGGAAGTAGCTGCAAAATTCTTGGCTGTCTTCCTCAGAGGCACAGTGTTCTTGAACTACTGGTACAAGATGCAAGGAGCTCAGGTCAGGTCATCTGTTCTAATTGATACCGTTGAGATCACAGATCCCTCTCTTGTTTCGATCGGAGAAGAAGCCACGATAGCAGAAGGTGTTCTGATTCAAAGCCATGAAGTGAGGAATGGTGCATTGAGCTTCTGCCCTGTCAAAATTGGCAGGAATTCTACAATCGGTCCTTACGCCGTGATCCAGAAAGGAAGCGTAGTGGGAATAGGTGAAGAAATTCAACCTCTGCAGAAAGTCAGTGGTGCAGATCACATAACTAAGCCAGTGAAATCTTCTAAGATCGAAAAGGTCAACTAAGCTTTTCTCTAATTTATATTTCAATTATCTCGAGCAGTTGCACTGATAACAAATCTTCTCCCTCTTTTGTGCAGATACACTTATACGAAGGCGTATCAGAAAACTTGGTGCCAGTTTATCACTTTCTGGGAATTTATGCTGTAGGTTGCCTTGGTTCTCTATCCGGTGCCATTGTTTATTCATGTTACGTATACTTCTTCGGAGCCTCCTTTTCGCGACTCAATTTCACGTTCGCTTGCCTTGCCGGTGCCTTCCATTGGTTACCTGCTACAATCACAGCATTTGCCTCCATAGCAACTGAGCTCCCATCCAGTCCAATTACTTGTGCTTTCTTCATGGCTACTGCTTACTTCATTCATGGCCTGGTCCTTAGCCTCCTCACTGCCATTTTAAACCGTTACCTCAACAATAAAAGGCGGGCGAGTTCAAATTCCCACATGAAGACATGGTTTCTTGACCAAATAAACACTGCTAGCCACATCAGGTTTGCCAAACTCTTGTCAGGAACAGAAGCATTTTGCGTGTATCTACGCCTTCTGGGGGCTAAAGTCGGGCGCCATTGCTCTATCAGGGCGATCAACCCAGTCAGTAACCCTGCTATGATCTCAATTGGTGATGGTGTTCATCTTGGCGATTTTAGCCGCATTGTAAGTGGGTTCTATTCTGTTAATGGATTTGTTTCTGGGGAAATTCAGATTGAGAAAAACTCGGTGGTCGGCAGTCAGAGCTTAGTCCTCTCAGGATCGAACATCCAAGAAGATGTTGTTCTTGGTGCTCTTTCGATCGCGCCTGTGTATTCTGTCCTTCAAAGAGGAGGCATATACATGGGCTCTCAGACACCCACCATGGTCAAGAACACCTTGCATCTTACAGATGAGAGAATTGATGAAATGGACGTAAAGTACAAGAAGATCGTCGGAAGACTCGCCGGAAACTTAGCCATCACGACAATGAAGGTCAATTCGAGGTACTTCCATCGAATCGGTGTTGCCGGAAAAGGTGTTCTAAAATTGCACCAAGATCTCTCAGCATTTCCATCTCACAAAATCTTCAGCCCCAACAAGTGCTTCTCGGTGGTGATCCGACATAGCAACAGTCTCAGCGCCGACGATGATGCAAGAACTGACGCACGGGGTGCAACTTTACGAATTTTCGCCGAAGAAGGTTGTGAAATTCCTCTTCTTGATCTGACTCTGAAAACAGGCAAAGCGTTCTACGCTCGCACAATCGAAGACTTTGCCACATGGCTGGTCTGCGGCCTTCCGGCGAGGGAGCAGCAAGTGAAACGGTCTCCTCACATCCGGGAAGCGGTCTGGGGTTCTTTGAGGAACACAAACTCTTTCACAGAGCTGCACTACTACTCGAATATCAGTCGATTGATTCGCTTTGATGATGGCCGAGAGATGTATGCCAAGTTCAAACTGCGGCCGGTTGATACTGAGATCGGTGAGGATTCCGGTCAGGTGGCTCCAAAAGGCATTCTTCCTCCAGAGACCGGTGCGATCCCAAGGGAAGAGGACGACACCCGTCCCTTGCTCTTCCTGGCTGATGATTTCCAGCGACGAGTGAGCTGCCCGGCTCATGTCCGTTACGTGTTTCAGCTGCAAGTCCGGCCAATTCCCTCCGACGAAGCAGCGCGCGAAGAGGCTCTGGACTGCACCAGGCCGTGGGATGAGTCGGAATACCCGCACGTCGACATCGGCGAGATCACAATCGATCAGAATCTCACTGCGGAAGAATCTGAAAGGCTGGAATTCAATCCGTTTCTGCGTTGCGACGAGGTCGATGTCATCCGAGCCAGCTCGTGCTCGCAGAGCGCGTCCATCGACCATGGCCGCTCGTTGGTGTACGAGATATGTCAACGCCTGCGCAATGGCGCTCCGCTTCCGATGGCCTGGCGGAATTTCCTCGAGCAGTCTGATGCAAAAGTGGACCTTTCTGGCTGTCCGATGATGATGAACGCAGAGCTGAAGAAGGTCGCTCCTGATCGGAAAGTGACGTTAGCGAGGACATGGTTTCAAACGCTATGGGCATCCCTTTGCCAGCCATTGCTGCAGACGTTCTTGCCTTATCTCGTCATCGGAGTAGTGATCTTCGTGATGCTCCGCTGGACGTTCGCAGTCAAGTCAGCCACGGACCTGCCGCTGCACTGGCTTCTGCCGTTTTTCTGGGCGGCATCCGGCGTCGCCGCTGCGATCGTATGTGTTGCAGCCAAGTCGGTTCTGGTCGGCAAGCGAGAGGACGGCGAAGCGGAGCATGTATGGAGCCGGGTGGTGTTCATGGACACTGTGTGGCAGGCTCTGAGGACTGTCGCCGGCGACTACTTTCTCGAGATGATCACCGGATCTGTGTTCTTTGGGGCGTGGATGAGGCTGCTGGGCGCGCGCATCGAGGTCGAACACGGGGTCTACGTGGCCGGCATGGGGGCGGCGCTGAACCCTGAGCTGGTGGAGATTGAGCGAGGCGGCGCCGTCGGGAGAGATGCAGTGCTGTTTGGGCACATCTATGAAGGGGAAGACGGGAAAGTGAAGTACGGGAAGGTGAGAGTCAAGGAGGGTGGGTTCGTGGGAAGCAGGGCGGTGGTGATGCCCGGCGTGAGGGTGGAGGCTGGAGGCCACCTTGGAGCTCTCTCTTTGGCCATGAAGGAAGAAATTGTCAAGACAATCTGACGAAGAATGGTCAAACAAGAGAGGTTAGTCAACTCTTTTTTAAATTTTCTTTTGAGCTAATACTATAGCAGTAATAATCAGAATCGGCCACCAGTGGCTCCGAGCCGGCCCGTAGATATAAAAAGAGATAAATTTAGATACGAGTGATGCATGGTACGGTGAATTCCAAGAATGAGTTGCGAGATTAAAGCAATAAAATCCTTAATATGTGAGATCTAGTAATATTGTAAATGTATCGGAGCGTTTATAAATAAATTAAATGTTTGATTTAAACAAAAATATCATAAAATTTAATTTGGCTCGGCTCATTTACCATCCTACTGTTGACAAATCCGTTGCCCAAATTTATCACTACTTGTTTATAATTTATTTCAAACATTTTGATATTCATTCGATTGGAAAACAGTCGAAAACATGTAGCACAAGGAAAATGGTGAGCAACAACAGAGCACAGTTAGAGTGAACTTAAGTGGGAGGAAGGATCCGGCAGTGGAGGGACTGACAAGGCGCCATTTAGCATTTGTGTTACCTTCTTCATTGTCGGCCTCATCAACGGATCTCCTAAGATCAACCAGAGGAGGGACAGCCTCACAGATCTCTCCACCCTCTCCGTGTCTT
>JBBPFP010958783.1:0-12524 GCA_037974795.1 Kaempferia galanga | reverse complement strand
TCTCAAGAACATTAGAGCATCTGAATGTGCACACTATCCTAAAACTGCAGATTCATTTAATTTCACTTCTAGAAGCCATCATCATGCAGATATGACAAGTACAATCTATTTTGATGCTGATGCTGACACACTAATGGAGGCTAGTGAACCAAGAAGTTTTCTTTCTGCAATTGCTCCAGAGACAGTCCCTGATGCGTTGCCTACGAGGGCAAACTTTATTTATGATTGGGTTCCACAATATGTTCATCAAAATGATTCAAGTAATATGGTCCAAGACCTTGGTGTAAGGTTCGTTTCTTAATTTGTATGATTGCTGCATCGCCTAACAGCATAATATATTCTATCTGTGTTTGCAATCCGTCTCCTTAGGCATCACCTTAACAATGTGACTTTCTCTAAATAGTAAAGTTGAAATACAAGAACTGCTTTAAAATATGATTGGGTCGGCTGGTTCAACCTTCCAAATTGGGAACCAGTCAAATGTCTTGTCCAGTCACTACAAAAACCTGATTTTACACTTACCTACTTTTGAGCAAAACTCTTGACAACTTGTTGAACTGATTAAAATCAATCAGTTTGCTAATCAAATTAGGAAAGTTAATTGGCAGAAGAAAGAGTAATGAATGGAAAAGACATGCACTGTAGAAGAAATGTTGTAGCATAAAGCCTAAATGAGGAATCTCTGTAACTTAAATTGAGAAGGCTATGACAAGCATCGTCAACCAAATTCGATGTCAAACCTTAACCTTGACCTTGACCCTTTTAGCAATTTGGTTAGGTGATCAGTCTTATTTTCACTACTTTACATACATTAAACAATTGTTTTGTCAGTGTCCATGGAGATCATCCACTGTACATCTTATTGCCATATCCTCTAATGCATTTGTTAACTTGAGAAAGTGAGTTCTTCTAATCTTCTTTGTTTTTAGCTATAAGTTGAGCATAACTAAAAAAAAAAAATTATGTAAGAGTCTGTTGATGAATACCCAATATGTTGCTTATATTTGTCATCAATTCATAGTCTTAGTGTAGCATTCATTTCTCACATAATTTGTTTCTGGGATATAAGTGTGTCTCGTAGACTTGTACATGTGGATATACATACATTTAAACTTTCTCAATTTTTTCATTGGTGCTCTTACTTTCTTAGAACCTTCTTATTAGTTTCCATTTTTTGCTTGTACTTTTGAATTCCTGAATTTATTGCCTGATGTGATGATTGCTCATGTTATGCATGATCTTTTGGTTGTAATTGTCATTTTGAAAGATCTGTAAGTTAATTATGGATATTTCCTGCAGCATCGATCAATTCTTTGAATGTTTTGATGAAATAAGGAGTTACGAAGTGTACTCTGGTACAGGAAGTATATGGAACTGGACACATTCTGTTTTCAATGCAATATCTGTTGCATCTAATCTTGCTTCTGGGATGGGTGATGCTCCCAAAGGTGATTTCTGTTAGTCATCTGCAAATCCATTCTGATGATTTGTGTTTTTTCTAGTATTAATAAAGGCTCTTTCTTTACATTTATTACTAGATATCCTTCCTTCTATTTTAGCAATTTCTTGTGAATGATTTACTGATTTTGATATATCTTTAGGAAATTTGGAGGTATTATTGTGAGTTTTATCATCATTCCAGATGTATTGAATCTCGACTATTGGTTGTCTAAGATAGCTACATCTTAGGTAGGTTTCCTCGACACTAGTCATGCTCATCCTGTTAGCTTTTCTTTTGCAGAGTCTCATGATCTAGCCCAAGGATAGAAATCTAGCTACCTAAAGGATCATGATGCATGGTAGATTTTCCCCTCCCTA
This sequence comes from Kaempferia galanga, assembly GCA_037974795.1. Taxonomy (NCBI): domain Eukaryota; kingdom Viridiplantae; phylum Streptophyta; class Magnoliopsida; order Zingiberales; family Zingiberaceae; genus Kaempferia; species Kaempferia galanga. The sequence goes on along the minus strand of JBBPFP010958783.1, from coordinate 10,706 downwards.
CCCATGATATTCAAACAAATTCCTTGTTCGTCAACCTCACTTCTCCTTTTTATTCCTTTAAACTATCAAACTACATTTCCTCTGTGTAGGTTTGTACTAGAGGTAATGTGAACTAGGATAATTAGTTTGATCTATTAGTTCATTTATCTATTTATTTATTTTTGCTTCATCAAAGCGTATTTTATCAATTTGGGACATTGCAAATACAGCAAGTTCTTAATTTGATGGGTTTTTCTATTTTATCTTATAACATCCAAGTTGTATAATAACGGGTCAAACATCTATTGGTATATCCTTTGATACAGAAAAACCTGTGAAGAATTGTTTACGGGCTTCTATTGCTGGTGTCTCTGTTATTGTTTTTCTCGGGGATGATTATCAGCATTATTCATGTGGCTCGCACAATATCCTTGAGCCATTACTAAATGAGTTAATTTCTGGATGTACGAGTTGCCAATCAACATCAAAATTTGCTTTTACGAGTTCAAATGATGCTAATCCTGTTGTTAAAAAGATGCATCACATTAAAGTAAAGTGCCAGAATGTAGTTCTAGAATTGGAGGTACTATTTGATATGCTTTAACATAATCATTAGAAGATTCTGTTTTGCATCAATTTGTGTGAGCTAACTTGATACATTTGACAAAGTGAACAGACTTATTCTCAAAACACCAAATTTGGCGCATCAGTTGAGCACATCATAGTTGATGCATACTATAACGCTTCAAGTTATGCAACAGAATTCCCCACAAGTGGTTATTGTAATGCCTCAAATGAACAAATGTTTCTAAGACAATGTTTAAAGCAAAAAATCCAAGATGCCCTCCCTCCATTTCCTTTCCACATATCAAATTGTGATTCAGATTTGACTGTGGACGAATGTGCTTTGGACAGCTTGGATCAGGTTAGATTGTTGGAATCGTTTGGTAATTGCAGCTGTAAGTTGAACGTCAACTCAAAAGACTCAAATGGATTGTTGATGGCTTCCACGTCATTTGTAATCCATTTACCGCCTTTCATTTTTTGGTTTCACTATAATCTAGTTGACACACTGCTGGATCTCTTCAAACAATTAAGTTGCTCAAAGGTAAACAACCTAACTGAAGATGTTCAACTATGTCAAAAGAATACAGTCTCAACTTCTGAAGTTGCTGAGCATGGCATGTCTTCTGTTATAACCAGTGCATCTCCAAGAGCATTTCTTCAAGGAAATATAATTCTTCCACAGGCAAGGATAATAATATGCTTCCCATCCAAGTATTATGAAGATTTTAGCACTGGTAACCTTTTAGATAAACTCATTGTGCTTGAACATTTTACACCTTTAAATACCCCTTCAGAGGTAAATTCTGCTAGGGATCAATCTTCCATGTCTTCCACCTCAATCCACTTGAGTACACAAAACCTTGATGTCTACTTGGTGAAATCTTCCAAGGAAAATGGCTCAGATGGTGAAATTAGTACTCCAGATAGACTAATTTTTTCTGCTTCGAAGATTATCTCTGTTTGTGGGATAAAAAAGGACTCATGTTCTGGGGTTACCATGCTTTGGCAGCAGGGTCCTGTGACTGGTAGTTGGATGGTAGATCGTACTTGGAGCTTGGCTGCATCACATGACCAAAACATTAATATAATTGGAAAAGGATCAGAGTTCTCTTCTGCAATTAATGTGGAGGGCCTTGAGGAGATGCACAATAACATCCAAAACGAGTTGATTCTTACTTCAGCATTTTTTTTGCACATTCAGTTTCGTTGTGCATGGGTCAATCTTGAGAATCATGATTATAGGCTTCTCACTTGTTTGCTAAACAATGTCATTGATGGATGTTCGAAGGCAGCAATGGGGATGAATACCGATGAAGATAGTGACATCAAGAGGAAAAATATGGCAGCCAGTTCCTCTGATGTATTACAAACATCTGTTCTGGTGAAGTGTGATATTGTAGATGCTTGTATCAGATTAAATGAAACAATTGAAGTTAGTCACTTATTACAAAAGGAACTACAGGGATCATGGAACTGTTTTAAACTGAAAATGGACAAGTTTGAATTGCTTTTTGTCTCTAACATTGGTGGATATGCTGATGCAAGTTTTTTATGGATCAACCACCGTGAAGGTGAACTATGGGGCTCCATCTCAAATAATAACAAAAGACCTTATAATGCTATGCAGGATGAAAAATCTTCTATTACAGATGATCTACGTTTGATAACCTGTAAGAATTCTGCAATTAGACGGGGTAATGGTGAAGGTGCTAATGCATTGACTTTTGGTCCTTCTGGTACTGCTATAACAAATATATGTAATCCACTATTACAACAAAGCTATACGTCGATAGTTGTTCGATGTGGGACAATTATTGGGCCTGGTGGTCGGCTAGATTGGATTAGTTCTTTATGGTCATATTTCAGTTCATCTGATGGAGAGAAAGAGAACAAAGATGCTGATGGACCAGAAAACAAAGTCTTGTTTTTTCTTGATTTGGTAGATGTGGCTTTGGGTTATGAACCTTACAATGCACTCTTTACTTTTAGCACGGGAGATTCTCTTGAACCTTGCACAGAAAAAAGCAATGCGCTAACAGCATGCCTTTTGGCTGCATCATCCTTCAGCCTTTCTAAGCATATTAATCCAGACTTAACCTCCAATTACAATATTCATTTAAAAGATGCAGGCATTCTTATTTGTGAATCAATTGGTTCTGCGTTGGATGTTGATGGTTATTCTGTAGGCTTTCTTCAAAAGGCTAGATATTCAAAAGTTGCTCAGGCTTCTCTCATGCAGGCTATATTAAGAATTAAATGTATTTCCTGGGAACTAGAGTTTGCAGAGTCACATGTCAATTTAGAATCTTGTCAAGATACTACATCTGCCTTTATCCATTTGATTGCACAGCTTCAGCAGCTTTATGCACCTGATATTGAAGACACTTTAATGCACTTGCAGTCTAGATGGAATACTACTCATCAGGAAGATAATGATGAAAATAAAAGTGGCATGAATGTTGTCTCAAGCAATTCTTTATGTTCATCTACTAGTGAAGCACATCAAACTTCGGGACTCTTGAATGACATCATTGATAATGCTTTAGAGTGCAATCCAACATCTGATCTTTGCTGCACATCTGCTCATGGTTTGCTTGATAAGTGCAAGTTAAATGTTAAAGCCTCAGTAGCTGCTGCTGACAAACCTATCATGCCTCAGCTAATCGAGAGCTACTGTGTATCCGACATGTTTCCATCAACTCCAACATACACCGCTAAGCATTATCCAACTGAAAGTGGCAAATGCACAATGGATATATCAACTCATAGAGACGTCGAATATGGACAAGGTAGATGGTATACTGCTGAGGGATTGATGATAGTTGAAGATCATATTTCAACAAGTAGTAATCAGCCAGATGGAAATTATCTTCTGCAAGGAGAATTTGGATTGGAAATTCATTGTACTGCTGACTGTGGTCTTCCTAAAGGGAGAGTAATTCTTAAAAATATGGAAGCAAGATGGCGAATGTATGGTGGATTTGACTGGGCTAGATCAAAGGGAGTTCTCACATACACTGCAACTCCAAATGGAAGAGATAAGAACACTGTGTTGGAGCTCAGTTTAGTAGGGATTTCTCTTCAATATGACATATATCCTGAAGAGCAAACTAATGTGTCGAAGCTTTCTCTTTCTATCCAAGATTTTTATCTTTATGATAGAAGCAGCAATGCACCTTGGAAGATGGTAGGAATTTGTCTTTGGGTTTCTGAAGTATATTGACTGATTAGCCCCTCATACTAGAAAATACTAATGTAAAATATTGACTATATTCTGAAGTATATTCTACTTTAATGTTTAAGGTATTAGGAAACTACCATTCAAAAGATCATCCAAGAAAGTCGTATGCTAAAGCATTCAAGTTGGATTTGGAAACTGTAAGGCCCAATCCAATGACACCTCTAGAGGACTACAGGTGCTTTCTTTGATTTTGTAAGATTGTTTCAGTTTTAAAGTTAGATTCTGTGGCAGTTTAAGTCCTTAATTATACTAGCATTTCTGTCTACTGTTGTTAATTGTGTGCTGAAATTGCTACAGAAAGTTATAGATATAATCTTGACAAGGAGGACATGTACCATTCATGCCAAATTATAGATATTATTTACTCTTGATTTCATATTCATAGTTACTTATCCATACATGTACCTACACATGTTCTGATAAAAAAGATAGATAAAACAAATAAATCTTGTGAAGTATTTATGTTCAGTAAGCAGAAACAACCTAATTCTTTCCTGCAGATTCATTTATGTATCCATGCTAGTAGAATTTCAGTGTCCATGTTTTGAGTGCTTTACAGGTTACATCTTGAGCTTCTGCCTCTTCGGTTGCATCTAGATCAAACTCAGCTTAATTTTATCACCACTTTCTTTGGAATGGATTCATTTGATGATCCTTCTGCTGATTCATATAATAATTTGGACGGGTCTGATATGTCAGCAACAATTATCAGCAGATTTGGAAGTCAAACAATGGTTGAAGAGGCTCTACTTCCCTTTTTTCAGGCTAGTTTTTGAACCATTTCCCCTCCATTGGCAATTCATCTATAACTTATTAAGAAAGACCTTTTGGCCAATATATTCCTCTGTCTTTATTGTATACTGCCATTCCAGATTCACATTCATAGCTACATTATCTTTTCATCATTTAATATCTGAGCTCATTAGTTTAACCACATCTATCTGAATGATTGATCTTAATTCGGGAGGAAAACTAGTAATAAGCACAAAACAGCGAAGGTTATTGGGCATTCAGAAAGGTTATTGTGAATCGAGAGGAGCACAGTAATCTCAACGATCTGAAAATTACCTTCAACTAGAAACTAATTTGAATACAATTAGCGATCCAACAAAGCCCTATAACATTAATGTTAAGTAAAAGCACATAAAAATATAAACTTTCTAGTGTTAATTGAATAATCTAGACTAAACATGTGATTTTTTTTTATTTATAATCTATTTCTGTTATTTAATAATTTTATATTAGTAAATCTATCATATGTACATTGCAATATTAATAATTCAATAGGCAATGACATATGATGGAATTCTTTTGAAGATTTTAGAATATCTGTTTAATGTCATTTGTGGAATAAGTTTTTTATTTATGTATATTTAATTTTTCATTCAATGATCCCTACTGATCCAATGCAATTAAATGTTTGAATTCTTGCACAATCTAATCCAGATCCCGATACCAATTTTGACAACTATATAAGTCCAATAATTCTAACAAGAATGAGCATCTATAGGTAACCATTCAAATGTGAAGCATATACTTGCTTTTGTCAGTATGAGATTACATGAGAAATAAAGGAAAAAAGATCCAGCCATTTTTTCTTTATTGTAGAAGTGCTACCTTTGACTATGATATCCGGTCATGTACCTCATGGTATCATTAAAATGTTCTATTGCTAGCCTCAAGACTGAGATGGCCTGTCATGTATCATTTTATGCCATGATTGAATGGGTTTTGGAAACTAGCAATCTGATTATTTACATGATATTTTAGCCAATAGGTTGTAAAAGATAAATATTGGCTTTGATTCAATCTATTTATGCTTTGATTTATTAAATTGTACTACATCAGGAATAAATATTTTTCAAAACATTGAACTTGGATAAAACTTATAGATCAATGTCGGATAATCTGGAATTTCATTATTTTCTGATCTCAATTAATAATTACTTGAGTTCCAGCAGCAAGCAGTTGCAAGAGAGAGTATACTTCTATATACAATAAGAATAGTTCTTTACTATAGTTATCTTTTCTTCTGCCGGTAGGTTCATTAAGACTAGCAGTTATCTATAAAATGTGACAGTTTTCTTCTTATCCGCAAATTGCTTTAGCATTTTTCTTTTTACAATCATGTGCAATGACATGCTCAAGGAGTATTCTATATAAATAATAAGAGTAGTTCATTACTACATGGCTATCTTGTCTAGTGTCAGTGGGTTCAGTAACACTAGCAAGCTAATAGCTTGCTGTCTGATGCTTAAACTGCTTGAGCAGTAGATTTTTCTCTTGCTCCTATAGTCCTATTGTTGGGAATTGTGATAGAAAAATACAATTGATATGCTATGGTATACTTGAGAATGGTGACATTGTGCATCATGTCTGATTCTTTTCTATTATCTCTTGTAGAAATGTGTCATTAAGCCCCTGGTTGTACGTGTTAACTATATCCCCTGTCATTTTGATCTAGCGGCATTAAGAAGAGGAAACTATGCTGAACTTCTCAATTTAGTTCCGTGGAAGGTACCTTGTTAATTTATAAATTACTATTTTTCATTGTTTACGCTATGAGGACTTAAAAGGAATGTATAACTAACCCAATTTCCTTTTGAAAAATATTGCTAAGTGACAGTTATAAACTTATTTGGCCTCCTATTCACTTCTTTCTAGAAGATCATTTTTGAGGATTTGAACTTGTAATTTGATATAGCTTGTGCAATAAATAGCAAGTCTTGTCTATTCAAGAACTCTTTGTCCAACACTTAATTAATTCCATGTCTTCCTTTTTAGCTCTTCAGATACTGAATGATAAAGACCTTTCTGCATAATTATGCTAGGAAAAATTGAAATAAAAAGAATACAGACTTTGTCTCTATGGTATCAATCTTTTCAGCTTTATTTGTAGGGAATTGATTTGCAGCTTAAAAACGTTTGTGCCCGCGGGGTTTTTGGGTGGAAGAATGTTTGTGAGACTGTCATTGGGGAGTGGTTGGAAGATATTGCTCATAATCAGGTTCTTTTTCTTTTTACCAATTCTGCTATAGATTATGCTTCTAATAGATTAGATATTATGCTAATCAGACTGATCTTTTAGGTTCGTGAGTTGTTGAAAGGGCTTCCACCCATTAAGTCGCTGTTTGCTATCAGTTCTGGCACTAAAAAGTTGGTTTCTTTGCCAGTAAAAAGCTATAAAAAAGATAAAAAATTGGTGAAGGGATTGCAGAGAGGTAAGCATTTATCTTTTGTTTCCTTTGTGGAGATGCTTGTCCTCTTCTCGTGATGCTTCTTCAATCCAAGATTCATCTCCTCCTGTCATGCAGGTTACAAAAATATTAATGTGCTAAATGATCCACATTGTTTTACAGGTGCAATGGCCTTTATGAAGAGCGTATCAATTGAAGCTGTTGGATTGGGGGTCCATTTGGCAGCTGGAGCCCATGATATCTTGCTTCAGACTGAATACATCCTTACAAGTGTCCCTGCATACCGACCATTGTCTGACATAAAGAGAACTAAAGCGAGCATAAAATCTGATCAGCCAGAAAATGTACAGGAAGGTATCCAGCAGGTATGCTCATTCTTTGATTCGGGCATAATGAGGTCATTAATAACAAATGAGTTGATCTTTACAAAGTCAAAAGCACATTCGTATCTACTCTGATGCCCCATGTAACACGCTTATACTAAGTAATAACAACGAACAAGCATACTGTGCTTTAACAGTCTGCCTATTGGACATTTTGTCAAGTAAAATTGAATGCAGTTAATTGGAAATCTTGTTTTACAATGATAAGTGCTGTACTAGCTGCATGAACCCGAAGTTAAAAAGATAATCCCATATCCTCTTCTTCTCAGCACGTTAGAAGTATTTTTGGCACACTAATTCTCTTACTGCTACACATGGTCTCTGAAGTAATACTGAATGCACTTATCTGGAAATTTCTAACAGTAAACGGTATAAATACATCAAGGATGACCTTTTGATGTTCAACTACAACTACGACCCTGCTATCTGCAATACTTGAAGTAATGATACCGTACTTTAGCCAATCATAACACACTTAGAAGTTCTGGTTACCTTGTGATATACCTATTCCATTTTTGTTCATCGAGGAGGGAATGGCTAAAGGATATTACCAAGAACTATATATCCCCATATCAATGACATTTTTTATTCTCATCTGCAGGCGTATGATAGTCTGAGTGATGGATTTAGTAGAACCACATCAGCATTACTGGGGACTCCTCTAAAAGCTTATCAGCATGGTGATGGTGCAGGATCAGCTGTTGCAACAGCTATTCGAGGAGCTCCTGCTGCTGCTATAGCTCCTTTTTCTGCTTCTGCTCGTGCTGTCCACTGCACACTGCTTGGTTTGAAAAATAGGTATTATTTTCTTGCATAAACTGTGTTGAACTAGTTTGTCCACATAACAAATGGATATCTATCTGAATTTATGCAAAAGCTTCAAATGCTTTTCACTACCTATCGAGAGACTTCTTAGAATCAATAACCACCATGCTTTTATCTGTGAACAAAAAACTTGAAGGTGTATGTTTCAACATATCAGAGAACTTGAAACATCGCATAGTTCCAATTGGCGTGTCTGAACACACTGTTCTAGTTATGTTGCCTGTGCCATCACAGCCTTGGTAGTACAGATGCAGACAAGACCTATGTTGGTCTGTAGTGTACAAAGCTAACTGAGATTCTCTTCCCAGACTTATTCTTTGATTCTCTCTTTCAATAATGGGGAGGAGGTGAAACACTAAAAAGAGAGGGAAAGGAAAGAAGAGCATCAATGGTCAATACCCACTGCGACCGGAAGATTTGCTCCCATAATTTATCTTTCATTCTGTTTTCATTCATGGGAGGAGATGAAACACTAGCAAGAGAGCGAAGGGGAAAAGGAGATGCACCAATTGAATTACCAATAGTAGAAAAGAGGAGTCATGCTAGAGAACAAAATCCCGATACTAGTTTCCCTAGGAGTCTTTTTAATATAGACCTTTGAAAATTCTGAAATTAAGTGCAATAGGATGCTACAAGAATTAATGTTTTCATCTGAAGCATGACCCTCGTTAAAGTATTACAAGATATAATCATTGTTATATTTTTATAATTTGTTGCTATGCTATTTTAATTTAATTTTTATAATTATCGCACACCTAGATTTGGGTCTAAGCAAGCTAAGTGGATGGAATTATAGAATTGTGTTGAAATGTGCCATGTATCAGCACATGGTACCAAAAGAAATTTTCATTCTAGTTGAAGACTGAAATTGTATCATGTAATGATAACCTTGCTTGTAAATTTAAACTTTCTTAAGCAATCAAATAGAAAGGGTATCGGGGTACAATTAATTTTAAATGATCATAGCTATCTGCAATATTGAAGAGGAGCCGTGCAATAGTAAAGGTGTTGTTGTGCGACCTAGAGGTCACATGTTCGAATCTCGGAAACAACCTCTCCCGCATTGGCGCAATAGCTATCTCGGAAATTGAGATATAATAGAAACAAATTCAACATTAAACATAGTTTCACAATCAATAAATTATGTGAATACTAATTTCATCTTTTGAGGGGGCACACTTTTGACCTTTTTTTTTTTTTGAACCAAACTGGGCACCAACGTACATGCCAGTGCTATTCAATCTTTCTTCTTCCACAATTTTAATAAGAGTTGTCGTGTTGAAGGATGCATTGAACTAAATTTCATAGATCTTTATGGCCAGATGTCTTGAAATATAATGTGAATGATTATCTTTTTTACCCATTGCAGCATGGATCCTGAGCACAAGGAGGAGTCTATTGAGAAATACACAGGACCTTCTCAATCTTCCTCATGGAAGTGATTGCACACGCATTTCTTTACTCGGTAGATCTGTTGGGTCATTTATTGCAAACTTGTTTACACTTGGCTGAATACCCACAGATTACTATTAAAAGAATCATTTTTGGTGCTGTTCTCAGTGCCTGTTTAGAATGTAAATTGAAGGTAAGCATCCTGAAATTCAGATCCACCATTCTCTAATCTGACAATAAAACTCGTACTTTGTGGATGCAGGTGTACAGCTCGTCTAGGGAGATTCTTCATGCTCTGCAATAACATGGTAACCATTGTACAGCACTAGGTTAGTCCATGTCAATTTTGTCAACAAGATTGTAAATATAACACTTGTACAAAAGCTTCTCCATTGTTTATTTGCCACATTCTTTTCACTCTCTTAATAACTAGGTTTGATCATTAATATACCACAAACCTCAATGCTAGTATTTGTAAAATTTGCTTGTTAGTAATTCTTTCACAACCATTTATTATTTTGTTACATCCGATTTTCCAGCATGGCTGTTATCCCTTGAAGGGTTATTTACTTTTCCCCATATCAACTGAAACAAGGGTAGTGTTATAGTGGTGGAAGCCACTATTACAGCCTTTGGTTTTAGTACCTTATGCTGAGAGTAACAAAAAATGGGTATTGATGCTTGGTACATAATATGAATTGCCAACCTTATATATGATTTTTTCTTTAATTTTGATGTGTCTGTTTATCAGTTTTAGCTAAAATTACTATATGAGATATTTTTATTCAAATGGTGATTCTGAGTGGATATATACAGCCTAAGATGTATTTGAAGTCGACTTGTTTTCCTTTATCATGCACATCTATATTCTCATGCTCATTGGCCTCCTACTCACAAAAGCACTTGTTTCCTTCCGAAGACATTTTCCTCAGTTGCAGCCTCATCCTCTAACCCTTTGTCTTCAAGGCCCTTCGTAGCAATAGAGGCCTCTTTTTATTCCTCTATAAAGGTTTCTTATTGCTCCTCTTTGGTGGTAAAAGGCGATTTCGCTCGCCTCCAATGCCTCCGCCAAACCGTCCCAGGGCAAACACGGAGGAGGTAAATCACGGGTGGCTATTTATT